>PVKZ01005490.1:0-52278 GCA_004027375.1 Macroglossus sobrinus | reverse complement strand
GCATCAGTGCCATCCACACTGTAAACAAAGCCGACCTTATTAAAACCAGAGCCTTCACTGGGCTGATTTCCTCAGGGGCCTGCCCCGGAGGAAGGATGTGGATTTCCAAATACAGATCCGAGGTTTATTTTCGGCTTTGCGTCTTCACAAGACGATCTGAACCGCCTCTCCTTTGTATCAACAAATAGCCCCGTTCTTCTGAAGACCAGAGGCCTGCGTCTGGACGGGGCGCGCTGGCACCCACAACTCAGCAAGCAGAGGACGCCGCGGTGGCGGTGCGCTGACACGCATGCGCACGGGAAGAGCGACGCTCAGACTCTCGAAAGCGGTTAAAGGCTCCACCGCGGCTTGGAGAAACGATGCTGCCACCAGGGCCCTGTTTCCTAAGGAAGGGGAGCCACGCCCCATCCCCGAACGGGCACCACGTGAGCGCGCTAAGCCACAACCGCTGTTTCCGCTGCGGATGGAGGCAGCGAGGCGAGGCGTGGGATCTGTCTGTCTTCACTGGGCGTTATCCCCCCTCCAAGCACTGATAAAGGTTTTACATAAACGGCTGCCGCTCTGGGAGCGCTCTGGACGTCCAGTGCAGAGGGGTGGGCTGTGAGTCCTTTGAAAATGCAGGGTATTCAGTTTACAGGGAGGGCGACCAGGTGAAGGAGGCCAGCCACTTGGGGCTCTCCTCCATGGGAGGGAGAAAGCCGGGGTCCAGACCCCTGCCTGACTCACCCAGGCCTCTAAGAGGACACTGAACTCCACGCACCCGGGCCTGGAACCGTCAGCCCCGTGGCTGTCAGCGAGGTCCCCACAGCTGTCCCTCTGGGCTCACCTTTGAGTTTCCCCTGGGGCCTGGCTGCCTCTTCTTCCAGACGGACCCATCGGCAGATGCCACCAGCATCACGGCCTAGTGGCCTGGTCCAACCCCGGAGGCAAGCTCACCACCTCCTCCCCAGCTCTCCCTTAGACGGACCCTGGCATCTCCACTCCGTGCCAGGCACGGTGCACACATCGTCCCACAAGGAGCAGGAATGGTCATCCCACTTCACAGGTGGGAGAACTATACTAATACAAAGGAAAAGTGACTTGTCCTAAACCATGTGCCTAGCCACATGGTAGGGGTTCTCGACGCAAACCCAGATGGGCCACTCAGAGCCCACGTGCTTGCCCTCCCTCAGGTCCAGCCTCTCCACACTTGATTTATTTTTAATGTAAACCAATCAGCATTATTCCTATTTTACCTGAGGCTTCAATAAGCATCACTATACTCAGAATTCTATTTATAGCATCTGGCCTCTGAGGCATTTTGCTTTAGAACGGAGAGAAAAACTGACACCCTCACCTTTCCTCTCTGCAGAGAGTCCAATTTCGCTTCCGACAAGGGAGAGCAGGAGAACCCTGGAGTCTCATCGCTTTGCCGTGTGTATGCGGTTAATTTTTTTAAAGGCTCTTCTCGGGTGCCCCTGAGAAAAGTGTTTTGGGAGCGGCTGGCTTTTGCGATCACGTGGCAAGAACCTTCTACACCGAACCCACCACTCGCCAGCCCTGTCTGAGACACCAGGCCCCCCCCCCACCCCGAAACCTTCACCTCCGTCGTCATTCGCCCTCATCGTGATGGCTGCAGTGGCTTCCGGATCTGCCGTGTGCCCCACGTGCTGCCTGGTGCTTCGCAGACGTTATCTGTAAGTTCCACTGGACGCATGAGGAAACCAAGCTCACAGGCATCCCACTGTGCCCAGAACCAGTCACGAGACGAGCGAGCTCCGGGGATGGCACGCCGACTCTGCCCGGTCTCACTCAGCACCTCTCAGCATCTCCCACTCCCGGTGTCAGAACGTGGGGTCAACACACCGCCTTCAGAAGCACAGCGGCCTCCCCGCACCCTCCAGACGGCACCAAGCCATCGTCGGGGACATGAGTACACCGGAGAAGGACGAGAGCAGAAGGGCCTCCAAATACGCTGGGATTCAAGGAGGCTGGAGCTGTGTGCCCCGAAACCCAGAGGCAGAAATCCGAATTTATTCTGAAGTCCACAGAAAAGAAAGCACCCCCTCACCTTGCCCTGCCAAGGAGGGGACAGGCCTTGGCCAGAGAGTCAGTTTCATGGGAAACTATTTTTGGTGGGCTGAGAACAGCGACGCAAGCCTGGGGCTGGGAGGCCTCGGCTGCTGCCTGCCTCAGCAATTCGTTTTGTATCACTCCCCAAAAAGAACACACACAGAAGAGCCACTCCCTCAAGACAGTGGCTGGGAGGGTCACAAAGACAACCTCAGCTCATGCACAAAACGGGCCCCACCAGCCTGGACCCTGCCCTTCCGCACAATCCCAGCCTGGTGGCACCTGGGGTCGGCACCCACCCAGCCACCGTCTCACTTCCCCAGCGTCCGCCCGGACGAGCTCAGACGCGGGAGGGACGACAAGGCCCCCCCAAGGAACCCTCGGACGCAGGGCACTTGTTCACACGGTACAGAGGAGAGTCAGCTGGTTCCATTTTCCATTAGTTTCCAGAATGTTTTTTAGGGTTCTTAAAATCAAGGGGGCAGCACGCTACAGGGGATGGGGCCCGTCGTCGGCCGCTCGCCCTCCCAAGTCACAGATAACACTCAGCAGCACGGCACTGAGGGCGCCGGACAGGGCTTCGTGCCGGAAAAATGACCAGGCCCTCGAATGCCGTCTCGGTTGCTTATCGCTACGATGACAACCCGTCCCCCAAACTTAGTAGAGCGAGACAACTCTTGTACCCGGCAGAGACCCTGAGGGCAGAGACCAGGCCTGTCACTTCTGCACACGGTCTTGTCTCTCCGGCAGCCCCGTCCCTGCACGATGTGAATGAATGAATGAATGAATGAATGATGAACGAATGAGAGAAACCTTTTGTCCAAAAGGTGCACGTTGCCAAATTAGGTTACGTTTCGATCCGCGTGAACGCCTGGAAATAATATGTCCCATGTCCTTGCAAGGACATCGCCATGTCACGGAATCAGTGAGCGGGCGTCAGAATTTAAATCGCTGGGGACTCAGGAGACCTGGATAGAAATACCAGCCTAGCCTCTTCCTCACCTCGCGCCAGGTAAACCTCTCCCTTTAAATAATAACTGGAAAAAATAAATCAGAACTGGGAATAAATGAGACCTCGGCGAATTAGTTAAATTTTCCAAGCCCGTTTCCCCAGCTACAAAATATGGACCCTGACCGCTGCCCTGCTTCCTGCGAAGGGGAGGTGAGGATGGAATGAGCTGGAAAACGCTTGGAAAACCGAAATGCTATGTCACCGGTGGCCGTTAAGTCTCCTGCCTGTGTCAGAAGCTTCTGCCTGATGCCAAGACGGGGAGCCGGCTGCCCCGTCCCTCTCCTGTCCCGATGGCTCTCCGAGGCAGGAGTGACGCCTTTCACGGCCAGGACAGAGGACTGGATGGGACCCTCTGGGTGGGAGGGTCCTTGGCGCTCGCCAGGCGTGAGTCTCGGGGTGGCAAGCTCGGCCAGACAGAGACAGGGCCGTGCAGGGAGCACAGGGCCTTCCTGCCAGGCTGTCTGCAACGCTCGAGGCGAGGGACCCACAGAAACACCCGTGTTAAACCTTCTTAACGAGAAAGGCAAGCAGAGGCTGACAGAGATGGGGGACGGAAAGGGGCCCGGGGCCAGAGCCCACGCCACTCCGTGCCAACGTTCCTAAGAGCCTGACATTTGGAAAAGAACTGGGCCAGAGGAGCCAAGGATTTGGGACAGGGCTCCTTCCGGCTCCCGGGAGTGCGGAGAAGCAGAGAGGGAGAGGGAGGAGGAGGAAAATGACTCAGCTGAAATAAAGAGCGATGTGTTTTTTTAAAGAGCGCAACGAGGGAAGGCACAAAGGAACGACACGCCGCCCCAGGATGGGGTCCAAATGCCTTCTGGGAGGACGGGAGGCGAATCTGCGAAGCGCTGGAGTGCTCACCAGGGTGTCCAGGCCAAGAATAACACCACGCAAATGGAGAGAGGCCCCAGGGGCCGGCCAGGCCCTTGGTCCCCAGGGGCCGGCGCCCACGTCTGGCAGGAGCAAGGTCGGAGTGACCCCCGCGGTGCAGAAGCGCGTCTCTGCACTTGAGATCCTGAAGATGGAGTGAGTCCCATCGCACGGGAGCTGGGCGGAAACCCAGATCACGGTGGCCTGGCGGGGCGAGGCCAGGAGCAGCGCCCGTGGTGCCCACGGCCCTGCCCGTCACCCTGCCCGCCGCCCCCCACTCCGGTCCATCCAGAGTCTGGGGGCAGGGGGGTGGAAGGAAGCTTCCCCCGCAGAAGTTGGCACAACCCCATCCCCTCCGACAGCCAAGGTCAGATGACCTTGATTGCAAAAGTCTCATTTTGAAATATTTGGTGGAGAACAAGCGTGATGATGATGAGGAGAGAGAGAGAGGAAGATGGAGTGAAGCCACCATGTGACAGGGCAGCACCCCCCCTCCTTTCCCGGGGTCACTTACTAAGCACTGGGCTCACGCTGGGGTTCCACCTCCTGCCGGGCGTTTCTAGAAAAAGGGGAGTTTGGGAAGAAGGGTTCAGCGCAGCGTGGCCCAGGGGCTGTCACCCCTCCCAGGAGCGTGTCAGCCCTATGGGCCGTTTATCAGCGTGTGTGCTCCTGGGAGCATTTAGGGCGGGGAGGCCAGCAGGGCCAGGAACTCCAGGACCCATAGGGGACGCTGGGTAGGGGTCAGCTGATCAAAGCCCACAGCCCCCACTGTCTAAAGGTCGGCTGGGCTGGGGTGAGGAGCCTCCACCGCCTCTTGTGACAGAGCTCCCTTACTGCGTCCCCTGCATTCTGGCAGAGAGTTCCTGCCCCCCCCCCCCCAGACACATGGCCTGAGAGACGCCATGCCCCTAGGCCATTCAGACAGGGCCAGCACCTGACAAGGGGACTCTGGCCTTCTCCTGGTGGCTGCAGCTGGGCCGAAGGTCCAGGGCCAGCTGCCCTCCTAGGCCCCTGCCTGGCAGCCGTGACTGTCCTGGGATCCCTTCACCAATCTGCTCTCCTGCACAGACACCTGGGGGCAGGGATGCATTTCAGGGCCGGTGATGGTTGGGGGAAGCAGAGACAGAACTGGAAGTGCAAGAGATGTGTTGGGGGAACCAGTGGACAGCAGGACGAGGCGGGTGGCAGCTCAGAGCACAGTGCAGGCCTGGCACGGGTGAGGGGAGAGAGAGCAGGGAGGGTAGCTGGCGGGACCACAGCACAGCTCCGAGGAAGTCTCGGCCAGGATGATGGGGACCCCAGAGAAGAGTGTCACCAGAGGGAGTCCAGGTCGGTCATCGCTACTGGGAGCAGCCTGGGAAGAGCACGATGGGGCCCGAAGGACGGACAGGTGGAGGCTGAGCTGACGACGCCTTTCACGGCCTGGCGACCCGAGAGCCGACACTTTTCCAAACGCCCCTTTACAGCGAGCACCACACTTAGCTCTCGAGATGAGTTCCACCCGTCACCAGCACTTTGGGAAGAGGCTTCGCCGGGTTCCTCTGAGGAACAAGCAAGAGGTGCATGTGACAGGGACTGGAAAACTAGAGGCTCACAGAATGGCAGCCTGCAGCTCAAACATGGCCTGTGAGTGTTTTGTTTGTCTCACATGTTGATTTTTTTTCCCCCCAAGTCGAATTAGTTGCCAGCACGTGTAAGCCACAAAAACCCGGATTTCCAGCTTCTCTTCAAGAATAAAAACACGGACGCATCCCGAGCCCACGTCTCAGTTCACCTCAGTTCACCCACGACCCCCACTCCCGTTGCCTCTCACCTTACCCACTTCACTCAGGCCTCGGCCCCACCAACCCCTGCAAGGCCTCCTGCCTGCACTCATGCAAATAAGCCACGCACCGTCCTTCCCTTCCTGAGGGAGATATATAAGGAGGAACAGGCAGAAAACCTGAAAAGAGCTCTGGGAAATTAAAAGATGAGAAAGAGGAATTTTTAAAAATTCAATAAAACAACTGGAAGATCAATTTTGGAAAAAAATAAATAAATCCCTTCGAGAGAGATGAATTATGGAAGAGAAAAGATAAGAAAGATTGGTCTAGAAGATTTAACTTCTAACCAGCAGGAGCTCCAGAATGAGAAAACAAACAAACAAAAATGGTGGATAAAAAATGACCTAAGAAATTAGTACTGAACTAAAGGACAGGGATTTTTCAGACCATAAAGGCCTCGAGAAGATCCAAGATGGTGAACGAAAAAACCCCCAACAAGATGCGTTCTTGTGGAATTTTGAAACTCCTGGAGATATAAAGAGAAAATCCCAAAAGTTTCCAGACAGAGAGAAAAAGGTTATGTAAAAAAAATACCGAGACTCCATCCGGCCTCAGACTTCCCCACAGCGGCTTCAGAAGCCGGAGGACGAAGCAGCCATGTTTCAGGCCTCTGAGAACTTTACACGGGGTCCAGTCGTCAACTACAGGGCGTGCAGTCCAGATAGTGCCCAAACATGCCAGGTCTCAGAAACATTCCTTCTCCAATACCCTCTCCCAGGAAGCTCCCGGAGGCTGTGCCCCACCAAAATGAGGGAGAAACAGAAAACAAAGACATGCCCAGATCCAGCAAGCACAGGCCAGGGTGTCAGCAGTGCCACTGGGAGCAGGGGACAAGAGGAGACAGCAGATGACCCCTTCATGGCTCCGTCAGAGGGCCAGGGAAGGACAATTAGTGGTGGTTAAATTGGTCATAAAAAAAAAAAAATGAGCAAAAGACTCAAATGAGCATTTTTCAAAAGATGTCCCAATAGCCAGTCAGCACATGAAAAAGGCTGTGACACCGTTGAGTCATTAGGAAAAGGCAAACTAAGGTCACAGTGATAATCACTATCCACCCAGCACAACAGACCAAATTAAGAAAGATAGATAATGCAGAGGGCGGACAAGGCAGTGAGTGATGCAACTGGACCTCTCCTACGTCACTGGTGGGGACACAGATGGTCCCTACGACCACTTGGGAAAACTCTTTGGCAGTTTCTTATAAACACACACCCATCCCCTGGCCCAGAGACCCCGCTCCTAAGAAGATGTCCAGAAAAATGAGCACATATAGCCACAAAAATACTAGCACGATACTCAGAGTTGCTTTCTGCACCACGGATAAAAGCTGGAACCAGCCCAACTGTCTGCACGACGCAGAACGGATAAACCAAACGTGATACTGCCATTCACAGACCATGGCTTGGCGTGAAAGAGGACTGAACAACAGACACACACAACCATGCGGACGAATCTGAAACGCAAGGCGAGGATAAGAAGCCAGACAGAAAAACATACACGTGGTGTGAGTCTATTTATCTAAGATTCAAAAATAGGAAAAACTCATCTACGGAGTTAGAATTCAAACTAGCGGTGATCTCTTGGAGTGGAGGACGTTGGGAGGGGAGATATAGCCTTGGTGGGGTCACAGGAGAAACTTCTGGCATGACAGACAGACAGGTCCTGGTGTCACAGGTATATCACGTGGAAAAGTCATTATTCTGGGCACTCGAGGTAGTTACATTTTATGGTATGACATTTATTTTTCAATGAAGTACTAAAAAAAGAGAAAGAAAGAAAGAAAACTAAACCAAAAAGATGCATTGTTAATTCCATGATAAATAAAAAGTTATAATAAAAAAGAAAGCCCCGTCTGATCTCAAAAGCTAAGCAGGGTCAGGCCTGGTTGGTACTTGGATGGGAGACCTCTTAGGAAGACCAGGGGCTATAAGTGTAAAAAATAAAAAGATAAGGGATTATAATAAGCTGACAAGATCCTTGCAATCTGTGAAGTCAACCAAGGGTTGCCTCACCTAAAAATTTTTTTTTAGAAAAGCATAATCATTGTATACTCCTAATAATATGGACTTAGCTTGGCTAGAAATAATAATTACATGGTTGTAAAAATGAATAAATACACTATATATGGCTTTAGCCATAAATGTGCATTGGCAGGAGGGACAGGAGGGTAGTGATTGAGTATAGCAGTGGGTTGGAGGGTGAGCAGAGAATTAAGTCCTAATTTTTTGTGGTAGGAAGGCAATGGTTAATATCTTTTTAAAAAGTAATAAATAAATAGGAAATAAACAGCAAGATGTGATACTCAGACACCCAGAGGTAAATACTAGAAGAAACAGCTAAAGGGCAGTAAGTGGGGTTTTTTAGAGATAACTCCATGGTGGGGAGCTGTGGGGAAGGTTTGGGATCTGTTAGAATTAGGTTTGACAGGGGAAAAAAAATAGAAACCCAAAACAAAATTCCTTAATTAAAACAGAAATGTATTTCTGTGTTGGGTAAAAGTCTGGAGATAGGCAACCCAGGGCTGTTCCACAAAGTTCTCAAAGATTCAGGGTCCTTTTTCTCATGGCCATATCATACACAGCCTCCGGTTCCAAGATCACCTTATGGTTCAATATGGCTGCTCTAGCACCAGCCATCAAATCCACATTCTAGCCAATAGGATGGAAGAAGAGACAACGATGAAAAAGAGTGCATACCAGCTATCTTTTTAGGACATTTTCCCAAAGCTACAACACAACACTTATGCTTAAATCTCATTGGCCGAAACCAAGTCCTATGGTCATTCCTAGCTGCAAGGGAAGCTGGAAAAAATCTCTATTCTGAACAGCTATGTGAGGGGATATCTCCGCCAATAAGACCTGTGTTTAAAACTAGCTATTCTGTAGGTATTATTTTGATAAAAATTAAAACTTAAGCAAAAAGAAAAGTGAAGAGCGATTCTGCTCAGTGGACCAACACTGCATGTAGGTTGCATTGGCCCCGAACGCACACCTGGGCAGGTGGAAGAAACCACGTGATGGGAGCAGCGCCACCCCCTCAGGCCTCTCACCACAGCTGGGAACCGGAAGCAGGGCCCACAGAAGGAAGACTGAGGAGCTGACGTTTTTAGAATTAAGTTACTGGGTGACACACACAGGACAATAACCTACCACAAGGCCACGTGACTTCATGACAACAAACTGCCGAGAGCCCCAAGCCAGGAAATGTATTTAGACGAGTGCGTGAAAAGGTAAAGTCACACCATTGCCCAGAAAGATGGGAATCGTGATTCCTCCTCTATGGATAATGAAACAGGCCCCCAGCGGGTAAATAACTTCGTCCAGGTCATAACTGCAGGACCCAAGACTGAGTCCAGACTCTCTCCTCCTTGATACAGGCGCTCCTCCAAGCGCTCTGGGCGGCCACCCGCATCTTTTGGATCCTCTGCAGGGCCACATCAGCCCTGTCAATAAGTCACAAAAAGCAGTGAGTCATCCGAAGACAAGATAAACAACCGGGAGGGCTGCTGGGACCAGAGGTCTCATTTGCTAGGACGTCGCCTTCCGCAGGGCTGACAGAGCACACAGTGAGCGGGCAGGAGCCCTCCTGCAAACACCAGCACCTCAGTCTGCAGACCGAGTGCTCCTGCTGCTGGACATGTGCGGCCGAGCTGGGCGCTGCAGAGTTATTCCCGTCCTGAAAGAGCTTTTGTCAAGCCCGGACCACGAGCCCCGGCATACAGAATTCCAAGCCGTCCCCATCCAAGTCCTCCCAAGCCAGAGAGAAAGTCATTCCACACTGCTCTCTTGATTTTTCTTTGCCGCCTCCCATCCGAGGGTCTTGAAGTGCTTCACAAAGATTTCTGGATAAATCCACAGACGTTCCGAGGGATGTCAGGGCAGTCACTACTTCTCCCTGCACTCGGGTCTCAGGGGAGAAGCAAATGGCTCTCAGGGAGATGGAAGTGATTTGGCAGAGGGAGCTAACTGCCCCCATGGGGACCAGCCAACAGGAAAGTGGTGGGCGGGTCACCGAGAGCCAGGCAGACAGAAATAATAAATGGAGGGCAGGGCAGAGCGTGTGGAGGCCAAGGAGAGACCCAGCCCTGGGCTAAGGGACAGGGCCCAGCACCTGCAAAGACGCGGGTCAAGGTGAGTCCACGCCCCCAGAAAGAATCTGCTCTCAGGTACAGGATCCAGGTAGAGCTCAGCCAAAGCTTGGTCATCGGGAAGCAAGACAGGAGACGGGCCTGCTGGGCTCTCGGTCGGAGTGAGGTGACATAATGCTGACCCAGCCCGAGAGACCTCAGAGGAACTTCACATACTCCCTGAGGCATCACAGAACCGACACCAGAGTCTGCAGTGGAGGCAGCTTCATAAGTTCGGGGACTGCAGGACGGGGCGCTGGAGAGGACATTCGGAAAGCATCGTGTGCTAGGCCACCCCACCCCGTCCTCCCCCTGACAAGGTCCTTCTCTTCCAAATCATTAAAGGTGACCTTCGAATTAGCCCGGGGACCCTATGACAACACCCAAGACAAAGCCCTGCTCACCCGTGATCTCTTTCTGGACTCCCCCGGCTCGAACAAGCCTTCTCAAAGTGTGAGCTGTTCTCTGACCCAATTCAAATCTTCACTTGTTATTTTTAAAATGACTTATTCTCACTCCACCCAGCACCCAGCGCAATGCCGTGTACTCAGAAGAGCTCAATAAATCTTTTTTATTTTTTTTGCTTGACTTGAAAATAATCTAGTTAAAAAAAAAAAGAACTGTATGAAAAAGTGACAATATACAAATAAGCACAAATCGATGCCACACAAAAACATTCATGTATCCTGAGGGAGCACTGAACAAAATAAGTAAATCAGGGAGAGGGGTAGCTTCAATCTGGGAAGGACGCTTGGAGGAAGCGAGCTTTGAACCAGCTACTAGAAGAAATAGACTTAGGGCTTATACATTAGAATTGTTTTGGTTTCAAGCAGTAGCCACCTAATTCAAAGTAGCTTAAGCCAAAAGAAAGAGAGAGAGAGAGAGAGAGAGAGAGAGAGAGAGAGAGAGAGAGAGAGAGAGAGAGGGAGGGAGGGAGAGGGAGACAGAGAAACAGAGAGACAGAGAGACATAGAGAGAGAAAAAAGAAAAGAAAAGAAAAGAAAAAAGAAAACGAAGGAAGGAAGGGGAGAAGGGATGAAAAAGAAAAATACAGGGCACTGTATTGGCTCAAGCAATGGGATGTAGGCTGGATTCAGGGTCTCAAATTATATTATCAGGAAGCTGCCTCTCTCACATTCTGCTCTCTCTGTGATAACTCCATTTCAAGGCAGGCGAATTCCTGGATTTAGATCCTATAGCTTTGCAACCCCACCAGGAAGAGAACGTTTCTCTTTTCCAACAGATCAGGGGGATTAAAAGAAAACTTTTGTTGTAAAAACATTCTGGGGGTTGATTTGTCACTGGAGCTTAACCTGACCTATCCTTACTAATACATGTCTCCTTGGTCTAGCTTGGGACACAAGCTTACCCTTTCAGCTAATAAGATACAGTGCTCTGATTGGCCAGTCTGAGTCAGGATGTGGTGCTCTGATTGGCCAGTCTGAGTCAGGATGTGGTGCTCTGATTGGCCAGGCTGTCAGGGTGTGGCACTCTGATTGGCCAGTCTGAGTCAGGATGTAGTGCTCTGATTGGCCAGTCTGAGTCAGGGTGTGGCACTCTGATTGGCCAGTCTGAGTCAGGGTGGGTGTTCTCATTGGCCAGGCTGAGTCAGGGTATAGTGCTCTGATTGGCCAGACTCAGTCACAGGCCCACTCCTGGAACCAGGGAGCTGAGGCCAGCCCTAACCAAATCACGTGGTCTAAGATTTCTCCAAAGGAAAAACAAGATGCTATTACCAAAGAGGAAAGGGGAATGGACACTGGGCAGCAAAAATCAGCAGAGCACAATGAGTACTTGGCAGAGGGAGGCTGGGCATACTTCGTACCCACTGTTCCTGCATCTGGGGCCCACTTTTCTGATGATGCACCCTCCATCCAAGGACCTTATACCAAGGTACCAAGTTCCCTGCCTCCCCACAGGAGACTCCCGAAATGAAGAGAGGGTTCATTAAAGAGAGCTTGGGGTTCCCAGAGCACGAATAGCTCTGCACCCCCTCCTTGCTGCACACCACCTGCCCTGGCTGAGACTCCCAGCTGTGAAGTCTCCCAGGCCTGCAGGAGGCCTTCAGGTGTCCAAGCGTGACCTAGGGGCCCAGCACCCACACCTGTGGCCTCTGGGGGCCACCACATCCCCCCCGCTCCCAAGCCTCCCAGCGGCAGGCACACGGATGTCCACACGTCATTCCAGCAAAGAAAGCCACATCCTCGGGGAGGCCCATGAGCAGTCTCAGCTTGGCCATTCCCTCACAGATTCTAACCTCCTGGACGGAAGAATTCGCTCCGGCTTGTCCGCCTCTCCCCCACGGACCTCAGGATCCAGCCCGAGTCCCTACGTCACACTTCCCGCCACAGCCCGGGGGGTCAGGAGTTCACCCACTGCACTACTGCTGCCTGGAAAGCAGGGGTCCTGACATCCTCCCCCAGAGCTGTGGGAAGGGAAGAGACCGACTAAAGCAGCGGGAGGCATTACATGGAGCAGAAGCGCTAGGCGAGGGATCCCAGGTCAGCGGTCTAAAACCGAGCGACCCTTTCTGTAGAGAACGCTCTAGACTCCCAAACACACCGTAGGAGAATGAACTGCTGTGTGGCCAAGCTTGGATCTTCAGTCCTCTTGTCTAAACTGGGCTCGGGATAAAGTAGCAATGTAGGGGGGCTGAGCCACCAGCTGTGGGCTTACTGTCCCCACTCAGAGGTGATTGGGAGTCGGCAGATGGACAGATGCAGAAAAGCCAAAGTGTCCCAAAACGCTGGGGCCTGGCCCCCTATATTATACCCAGGAGTACCCAAGTGAAGGGCCCTCTGAGGACTCACCATCTACCACTGAGAGCATTATATGTATTTGCAAAGGCAACAAGGAGCAGAGCAACGAAGAGTTTGCAAAGTTTATGGAGCGGGCTGAAGAGAACGAAATATATGATCACATTGGTTGCTGGCTGTTAGTCAAGAATTCAAACATTATTTATTAGAAAAAATTCAAAGAAAAATAACAGGATTAAGTACCTTCTCTGCACTAGGCTGGTAGCATACAGCAACCTACCTCTCGGGGATGAGACAAACTGAAAGGCCTTTGTGTAAAAGGTGCTTCAAAATTTGGACAAAGCTAAAGTCACTTCACTGGGACTTAGGGCAAGTCCTAGTAATCGTATTAGACGATTGGGTTTGCCAGCGGCAGCGGCAGGGAGGCCCAATTCAAGCCGGCATAAGCCAACGACACGGGGGATTTATTGGCTCACTCAGTGAAAACTGTCTGAGGATCCAGCTTCAGGCAGAGTTAGATCCAGGCTCACACGGTCCCACAAGGATGCAGCCACCTCCTCTCCATCTCTCGGCCCTGCCTCCCTCCACGCCAGCTTCATCCTAAGATGCGTGTGTCATTCCTGGGATAGAGGCTTACAGTCTCCTTGCTACTGGCAATCACAGAGGAAAAAAAGAGCTTATCCTCCCCAAGACTCTCGCTGACCCAGTTTGCGTCACAGTCGCTGTGGCCAGGGAGAAGGAATAAATACACTGACTGCTCAGAACGGAGCCTCGTAAGGAGCCTCAGACAAGGGTCTGGAACTCCGGGAGAAAGACCCAGGCTGGAGAGGAAAAAGGGACTCGTTAGAATACACTGCCATTGCCCAGCTGTGGGGACTTGGGTGAGTCAGTGTGCCACTGTGAACCTCGGTTTCCTCATCGGTCAATGGGGTCACAGTACTTACTGCAGATGGCTGCTATGGAGATCAAGCGAGGTAATTTACATGAAGTACCTAGCACAGAGCACACCATCAATCGTGACTACTATTCTTTTTCCTGTTTATTTCATTTGTTTCTCACTTTAGTTTCCCTTTGCAGTGCTCAGTGTCCTAATAAGCACTGGGCTAAAGAGATGAGGGGGTGTGGAGAGAGGGCTGGGTAGCAGGGCCCCACTGGCCCACCCCTCCATCCACCTCCGCAGTGCTCCACCTTGCAGGGGTGCCCTGGGAGGGAGGCTGGGTGGTTGGATTCTGAGGGGCTGGCCAGAGGTTCTACCTGAGACTTCCAAGCTACCAAAAACGGGGGGCCGGGGAAAGGGCCAGAGAAGTCCAAACGCAGAGCTTCTAAGAATGCATCTCCTGGGTTTGGAAGCATCAAGATGGGAATGAGGTTGGGACTGCCAGGTGGGCCAGGAATGGGGAGCAAAGGCAGGGAGCAGAGAAGTCACCCGTGAAGTCCAACCAATCTCCAGGGGACAGAACAACTCAACCTGGGCAGCTCCAGGCCAAGGTAAGGCCATCCCCACGTTCCACGAAACTGGAGAGATCTTCTGAATTCAGAAAAACATCAGGATAACCCCACCCGCCGTTCCTGGAAAGGGCCACGTGATGACACCAGCAGTCGTGGCCCAAATGCAGTGAGAGGTCCAGGGAGGAGTGTCCCAAGGAGGAAAGAGCGGGGGTGGGGGGGAGCAGGAAGTGTCAGGAACAGCTGGATGGTCCACGAACCTGGGGAAGCCTCGGGGATCCAGCTGCTCCCCGCTAACCAGGGGGCCCCTCAGAGTAAGGACACCCAGCGTGGGGACCCAGGGGCGACTCTTAGACCTCTAGCTCTTCTAAGTCAGAATTCTTGATTGACAGGGCAAGGACAGCGGGCTGGGAGGGGCCGCTGCAACCGAGTTCAGCACCTGCATTTCGGAGTCACCCTGGCTGGGTTCAGATACTAGCTCCAGGTCTCATTAGCTGGGTAACTAACAACCTCCACACACAAACGGACATGGTACAGCCCGCCACCCACCCAGGCGGTAAGGCACAGCCTCGTGTTCCCAGGCCACAAGCCCGGACAGCACGTTACAAACGGAATACTATAGGCATTAGTAACACAAGGGCCGCAGTGGCAAGTATTTGTGTATCTACACATAGAAAAGGTACAGTACAAAATACAATATAAAGGGGAGGGGGGGAAATGGTACACCTGCACAGGGCACTTGCCGTGAATGGCACTGGCAGGGCCGGAAGCTGCTCGGGGAGGGTCAGCAAGGACACGGTGACCGGCGGCTGTGAAGGCCTGGGACATGCCTGCACCTGCTGGAGGCTTTCTACACACCGCGCACGGAGGCCACCCTAGACGTATTATACTCTTCTTTCTCCAATAATAAGTGAACTTCAGCTTGCTAGAACTTTTTTTTATAAGCTTTTTGAAATTGTTTGACTTTTTTGTAATAGCACTTAGCTTAAAACACAAACACGCTGTACAGCTGTACAAATATGTTTTTCTTTATAACTTTATTCTATAAGCTTTCTTCTGTTTTTTTTCTTTCTTTCTTTCCTTTTTTTTTTCTTCTTTTTTTTTTTTTACTTTTTAACCTTGTCATTAAAAACTAAGACAAATGCACATCAGCCTGGGCTGCACAGGGTCTCATCATCATCATCATCATCATCATCATCATCATCAGTATCACTGTCTCCCATCTGCACGTCCTACATGACTAGAAGGTCATCAGGGGCAATAACGCCCGTGGAGCTGTCATCTCCTATGATGACGATGGCTTCTTCTGAAACACCCCCTGAAGGGCCTGCCGGAGGGGTCACTCTTTTCAGAAATATGTCCATGGTGATTTCCTTGGCTTGCTTCTCTTTCCATCATAGATTCGCTCGCAAGCGGACACTGCACCGTCAGCATTCTTCTCTGTTACCGAAAACCCTTCCATGCTGCAGTCCATATTTGCAAACTTTTTAAGGAGCCCGTTGAGGTCCTCACACGCTTCTGCCAAACCCTTCCCCGAGAATATCCTTTCTTCTCCTGCAGCTTCCTTTCCCCCGGCCTCTTCTTCAGCTACACGTTCCTGTTCCGTTTCCAACAATTCGTTCATCGCCTCCTCGGGAGCCACCTCTGTCTGGGGCTCCTCAGTGTCACCTTCATCCACGCCCAGGCGAAGCTGCTTGCCACCTCAACCACAGCCTCGGTGGGTTTCGCGACCTTTACACTATGACCTTATGACACTGTCACTAGGCGATGGGAACCTTTCAGCTCCATTATAATCTTATGGGGCCACCCACCTGGACTGTGGAACCCACAGGAACCCACAGGAATTCCCTCTAGGCCAAGCTGCCTCTCCTGGTAGCTCTCAATGACAATATTTTAACCGACTCATTCTTGCTGTATCTTCCGTCTTCAGTGTGTGGGACTCACTCTTGCTGTATCTTTTGTCCCCAGTATGTTTCCACTTCTGTCTGGGATCTCCCCTTCCCTCCTCACCCTGATTGGTGCACACTTAGTGGCTGGACGTTTCAGCCTGCTCTCCTCCTTTCTCTGAGGACCTCATCTTTGCTCTGACTTTATTTCTCCCTCCAATCCCAAACTGGGAATTTTTTTCCTATTCCATAGCGCCACCTGGTGGCTTTGGAGAGTATAACGTGTTTTTGAGCTAAATGGCAAAGGGAGGAAGCAGCAGCCTCCGTGGCCTCTCATAGGTCAGGAGATGATCTGATTGTCACACCAACAGCAAAACCAGTGCTCCCAGCACAGCCCGCTCCACCTCCCCACGGCACTCACATCTGCAGAAATCCCACTACAACCCTGTCCGCCCACATTGAGTAGACACAGAAGCTTCCCCTTAATCACCAGGCGATCTCCCATAGCTGCAGGGGACAGCCCAGGACAAGCCAGGGGGATCCTGCCTTTTGATGGAGCACGGCTGGCCTCCCAGGCCCCAAGCGGGGAAAGGGACACCCCAACTTCAGAGGTGCCACACGAAGCTCTAAATCGGCCCAGGGCGAATCAGCCCTGTTACCCCAACGCCTCAGCAAGCTGCCTCTACCCTCCAGCTCAGGGGGAGACACAGTGAGAACGGTCCTCATGCGTATGACAGCGTTTTAGATGACAAATGTAGAGGATAAAATAGTACACACTGGGTGATTTTTTTATTCTTTTTACATAAACTTCAGATGTTACAAAATTACATTAAAAATCTGAAGTATGTTAAAATGTTAATGAAGGTTATTAGTGAGTGGGATTTTTACATATTCTAATTTTGCCATAATTATCCTGGAATACCTTTATCGTGGCGGGGAGGCAGAAGGCATTCTTACGCTTTCCGGAGAACTGAAAACATTTCCTGTGAGGCCCTAGGAGCCATGGTCTAGGAACAAGCGCTGAACTTGAGCTTGAAAGCCCAGGTCATCCAGCCACAGCCTAGGTATCCCTGAGTAGGTCACCGCCCTAACCTGCCCCATTCTGTCCTCCATGAACGACAAAGAGTCATAGCCACCTACCTCACAGCATCACTACGCGAGGCCACGTGTGCAAAAACACCGGTATGGAGTAAGCACCCAATAAATGTTCTTTGAGTAGTAGTGTTTTATGTCCTTAAGACTGGGCCATTCAATGCAAGGGAAAGAAAGCCAACTCAATTCAGTTGAGAAGGAGGGGAAATAGAGAGACAAAATGGGTTGCTACAACACTGAAGACCGAAAAGGTTCGGGTTTCAGGCACGGCTGTATCAGGGTGCTCGCGTGGTGTTATTAGGTATCAGCTTTTCTCCATCCCTCAGTTCTGCTGCCACCCGGGATCAGCTCCGGTCTCAGACGGGCTCCTCCCGGAGGTGGCAGGGTGGCCCTCAGCTCATGTCTCACCATCTCATCTCAGATCTCAGGAGCCCTAGCAACAGGGAGAGGACTCCTTTCTCCCAGCAACCCCAACCAAAGTTCCTCAGCCCTAATCCAAACGCAACACAAGAGTCTGAGAAGTCACAGCACTCCCCCGGGAAAGGGAATCAGGGCCTGCCTGATCCAAACCCTGTGACTGTTTGGGGGTGTTTTTCCAAAGGAGATTTGGGGTACAGTTGCCAGAGGAAGGAAGAAATGGCAGAACATGAACAGTGATCAAACATCGTAGCGCAAATCCTGTCACAGACAGAGGGTCACACATGCCTTGAGACAGATTTTGATAATTCCCTTTGGCACCAGAGCAAAGAGCCACGTGGGGGTGGGAGGAGCTGAGGGCTGGGGGAGGAAGGCACGTGATCAGTCAACTTGCAGCCCACGGCCCCCGCCATGTTCTTGAGCAGCACTGCTGGTGGGGTCTCAGTTTCTTCATCTGTCCACCAGGGTGTTGGATTAAAGTTCAGGTACACACACTTCTATGCCACCAGGGCCAGGTGGTTAGCAAATGAGTGACACGGCCAGCTCAGCAGACAGGAAGTGGTGCCATCAATGAGCCATCAAGTCTGTTTAAAGAAGGGATCCCCAACCCCCAGGCCACTGACCAGTGTCAGTCTATGGCCTGTTAGGAACCGGCCAGCACAGCAGGAGGTGAGTGACGGGCAAGTGAGCGAAGCTTCATCTGCATTTGCAGCTGCCCCCCAGCGCCAGCATCACCGCCTCAGCTCCGCCTCAGATCCTCAGGCACTAGATACTCATAGGAGCACGGTCCCTGGTGCCACAAAGGTTGGGGACCGCTGCCTGAGAGGGCCCGGCTGCAGTGTCGTGTCGCAATGCCACTCCAGGGTTGCCAGGTCTTTCGCTTTTTTTAAGGCATTCTGTGAAACCTCCTGATTTTTCAACGTCAAAAACTAATTAACTGCGGTGACGGTTGTTCCGCTCTGTGCATTGTGAATTGTCCACTTCAGTAGGCGAATTGGGTGGTACGTGGATTATAGTCACGTACTACAAACAAATTCAAAAGCTCTCTAAAGTGATTCAGCCTTAAAAAGACATGAAGTACTGAGACGCGATGCAGCACGGAAGAACCCCAACATCTATGCAAAGCGAAAGAAGCCAATCCTCGAAGGCCACCCAATGCAGGATCCCATTTATACGGAATACTCAGAACAGGCAAAAGCAGATTGCTGGTTGCCAGGATCTGGTGCGGGGTGGGGGGGGATGGTGGGGAGGACAGGGAACAAGTGGAGTTTCCTTCTGAGGTGATACAAATGTTTAACTGGTGGTGATGCTTGCACAACGCTGTGAACGTACTAAAAAAAAAAAAACAAACAAACAAAAAAAAACAAACAGAAAACAACGCCTCTGAACTGTACACTTTAGAATGGTTAATTTTCTGTCATGTGAATTGCACCTCAAATCATTAAAGATGTTTTAACACACTCTGCTGGCCAAACAAAACATATCTGTGGGCCAAATTGTCCCCCATGAGTTGCCGGGGTTTAATCTCACGAAAGTCCCTTCTCACTTTCTGATCCCATATTTCCAGAGACCAAAATGTCACCCCCTGCCAGCAGAGCAGTGACAGGCCGACCGCGGTTTACAGCCAAGGGGAAAGAGGCGTCCTGTCTCCTCGAAGCAGAACCTCCCAGAGATAATTTGAGGCCAAAAGTCTGTTCGAGCTGGAACCAGGCCAGGCTGTTTCTTTTTTTTTTTTTCTTTTTTTTCTTTTTTTTTTTTTTTTCTCACTGCCCTTTGCCCCATGGAAGGGCAATGAATTGCATCTGGATGACAGCGAATGGATTTTGTTGACAAGGGCCAACTCTAATTTTTTGTGAAGTTAATAATTAGGCTGTCATCCCCCTGCTCCGGAGCAATTAGTGGCCTGCAGGCGGGATGAATGGGTCCTATTATCACAGGAAATTATAAATAGAAGCAAGGGCAGGGTGGACGTGAGCCCTGCACAGCATCACCCCTGCCCTCTCGCACACACCCGTGTCGCCACAAGCCCGGCCGTGTTGACTCGCCTCCGGCTGACAGCTTGAATCCCAGCTGCCATCCAAAAGGGCTCTAAATTCTGCCTGTCATCTGAGCCTGACTTTTTACGCTGTCCAGAGCAGCCCCGAGCAGCCCAGCTGAGCGGCAGGACAGCCCGGACGAGATAAATGCCTTTGTTTTGGTTGCCTCCCGACTCCAAGGTCTGAAGGTGTCTGGTGCTGAGCAGGAGGACAGGCCGGGGTGTCGGGGACGCTGAGTGACAGCCAGCCCAGTGGTTCCCCAAGTCAGAGCAGCAGCCCCCCGTAACCACAGCCATGGTGGGAGGCCACTCAGGCTCATAGTGGGATCTTTCTGTGCTGGTTTTGCTTTGACCAACCTCTCGGGCAAGTTCATGACCCCTCTGCAAACTCTTCTATCTATTTATCGGAGCAGATTAGAGTTTGGTAAAAAAGAAAAAGCATTTTTTTTTTTTTTTACTCTAAGCAGCAGTCAAAAAAAAAAACTGCAAATACCTACAGCCACAAAGCAATCACAATGATAGGTAAAGGAAGGCAGCCAACAGCTAACTTATCCAAATCACAGAGCCAGGAGGTGAAGTTCAAACCCAGACACTCTGGCTCAAGTCCAGGCCATTAAGGACTCTTCTATGTCACTGGACGGGAGAAGCTGATGAGGTGGGGAGTGGGAGACAAGGAGTGCTGGGTATTGCCTGTTAGCACCCAAAGTAGGCACACAGCAGGCACCCCATGGCTGCCAAACATCCCCAAAACACACAGTAACAGCAAGCTATCACACCAAGTCTGGGTGCTGAATTCAGCCACTGGCATGGGAGAGCCCTTGGGGTGAGGATCACAGATTCTCCTCCCTCGCTCCCACCAAGAACCGGCTGATGAGCAGAGAGGTCCCTGGGGAGGATTTGGGTGGGATTCTAGGTCCCTGGGACACACAGCGTTAGCGGGAGGCTATCCCTCGCCAGGCCACAAGGGGGCAGCAGTTCGGCATCTCCAAGCATCAGCCCACCCCAAAGGGCGGAGCTGGGTCAGGGGGCCCCAGCCAGGTGAGCAAGAGCCAGGTGAGCAGGTTCCGCCAGGTGCCCCGCCTCTGCCCTCGCTGCGGGTTCATTCCTGCACCTGCTGTTGGGAATGGGGGACCATGGTTTAAGAAAACCGTGGAACCACCAAAATATCGGTGTCGCCGTTAGGGGGCAGCTTAAAGCAATCCCGGCAGATCTGGCTCAGCCTGCGCGGCCCTTGGGAAAGCACCTGCTATGCGGTTGGTCCTCGACCTATATCCAATGAGAAAAAAGCAAAGCGTGGCCGTGCGTGGAGTGCGAGCCCATCCGTGTACGTTTTAAATGCGTGTAATTAATTATATGCGTTATTTGTCTGCTGGTCTATGCAAAAGAAAATTCGCGAGAGAAATCCAAGCAGCTGCTTTCAGGCTGCCTTTAGAAGCGCGGTTTTTAACTGTCTTTTCTGCTTTTCTGTGCTGTTTGAATTACTTTTTTTTTTTTTTTTTTTTTTTTTTTTTTTTTTTTTTTTTTTTTTTTTTTTTTTTTTTTTTTTTTTTTTTTTTTTTTTTTTTTTTTTTTTTTGCTATTGGAATATATTAAGTCTTCTTCATTTTCCGGGGGCTATCTGGAAATTGGGATTTGTGAATGTTTTTTGTTATTGTTCGTTTCCTTTTTCTTTAATTTTCTTTTTTTTTTTTAACCTAATCCATGCTGTTTAGAAAGGCGGAGAGAGGCAGTTCAGAGCTTGCCGCTGGTGCTGCCTCCTTAGTCCCCAAGGCCAGAGGGCGGGCTGACAGAGCTGGTGCTGTTTGCTCCCTCTCTGGGGCAGCCTGGCCCACTCCACCCTGGAGCATTTTGGGGGACACCCTGAGCTCCTGGGAAGCCAGCACCGTTTGGTTTTCCGAGGCCTCGTCTGAGGAATTACAACGGGTCCACGGGGTGCCGGGGGCTGGATGCTTCAGTGCCCATGTGAAGCCCCCTGGCTGGCTGACGCAGGCCATGGAGCTTCCCATATGCTGAGCTCTGGGCAAACAGCAGGGCTGGGGAGCTTGAGAGCAACTCGTATGAGCTGGGGATTTGCCCCTCCGACCGGGGCTCAGGTCAACGCCATCCTAACAGTTTCATCTGCAGATCCGTAGCGGGGAGTCAAAGGGAGCAGGGCTTTTAACAGACTTGGCTTTGAACCTGGCTCCGGCATCTACCAGCTGGGTGGCTTTGGGCAAATGGCTTGACCTTTCTGAGCCTCAGTTTTCTCATTTGTGAAACAGCAGTCATAAGAGCATCGTGATAAAATTTGGAATCACCCGTACATAAACCGCCTAGCAAAAAGACTGGCATATAGTTCATGGGGACTATACGCGTTACCACCGCCATCTTCTCCCCCTCCTCCTTCTAGAAAGGAAATTGCCCATGAAACTGAATAAAATAAAAACTGGGTCCTGAAAGTCTGCAGACTGGTTGGTTGTCATCCAATTGCCTCAGGTCCATCCCCAAACCAGATCAGTGTCTCAAGACTGAGAGGATTTCCTCTGTCAACCCAGCCCCTGACACCAAAGCGCCACCAGGCCCCCAGCCCAGGCGCAGACCCTGCTCCCAAGCCTGCAGTTCCCCGCGTTCTCACTGGGGGGCAACATTGAGCTTCAGATTTCAACCTGCCCAGAGGGACCCTCTCTCCCCAATTCTCCAGGCAGCTCTAAAAGCTCAGAGATCAATTCTAGAGACAAAAGACATGCTACTTCCCACCACGGAATACAGGAGTGAAACATGCCAACCCCAGAAGAGGAATCCACTGAAAATAGAAACGAATTTCAGAAGATTCGGAGGCAAAACATAAGGCAGGGCCTGGGGAGCCATGTGCATCTCTGCAGACTTAACTGTGAATAATAAAATAATGGCAATTATTTACGTAGCTATGATAGCTAAGTAAATGAATAATAAAATAATGACAATTATTTAC
Organism: Macroglossus sobrinus; assembly: GCA_004027375.1. NCBI lineage: Eukaryota > Metazoa > Chordata > Mammalia > Chiroptera > Pteropodidae > Macroglossus > Macroglossus sobrinus. The sequence goes on along the minus strand of PVKZ01005490.1, from coordinate 29,813 downwards.
TTAGCTATGATAGCTAAGTAAATTGCAACATAGCCACTTGAATGAATAGTTGAAATTCTAATGAAGATTATATGGCAACTTGGGACAATTTCGTAAATGGAAGAAAGAATACAAATATGTTCTATATTTTTATTGCCACCCTCTAAAAATTATGTTTATAGCGTCCTCTAAAAATTATGTTTATAGAAGGGGAAAAAGGAACAGAAAAAATAAAAATTGAGTTGCTGTATAACAGGACTGCGAGTTATTTTTCTCAAATATGCTGTTTTTCATTCACATTGTTTATTTCCTCTTAATATTCAGGGCTGTTGATAGGTGTTTTATTTGAGCGGACCTGGTTTATCTACTGCTGGTGTTGTAATGATGAAAATTTGGCATTTATTAGGTGCCAGGCATTACACAGGGCACACTTCCTGTACATTCTCTCGCTGAAGGCACTCAGCAACCTCATGAGATAGTAGGAATTACTTTCCGCCTTTACAGATGGAAATGGGAGGCTGTGAGACATCATTTTCCTAAAGTTGTGTGGCCCATGAATGGCCAAGCCAGGATTGGAACCCCGGTGAGTCCTCCCTGAAGCCTGTGCTCCTTCTACCCCACCCCAGAACACACTGGGCGGGGCCCCGCCGTGGCTGGACATGGACTTGGCCTGAAACACCACACAGATTGCACGAAGCTTCACCAGAAACCCTTGTCTTCCTCCTAACCATGACATGAATGACATCTGTGTGGCAGCAGGTTCTGGCCACTTTTGCTGCTGGGAATAAAGGAAGTATCTGGTTGGCCGGAGGGCAGGGGGAGGGTCTTCAGAGATGCTTAGGGGAATAAAGCGAAGTAACTGGTTGGCCGGAGGGCAGGGGGAGGGTCTTCAGAGATGCATAGGGGTCCTGGTGCTACCAGATGCTCCTTCGTTCTGGGTTTCCTGCCTCTCAGCATCCATGGGTGAGAGGCCCCAGCCCGCGGGCACATAAAGCCTGAGTCCCTTCCAACATGCGAAATCTCCGAGGTCAAAGAGCTCAATTCAAACCACAGCTCCCTGGAACTCACGCGAGCAAAGCCCGTGCAAACGGTGTTGGCCCTTCTGCACATGCGCTAAGAGGGAGGCTTTCTCATGAGACGCGATTTGGGTCCCGCGCGGTTTTAGCTGACATCTGTGTGTGGCTGGGGACCCAGAAGGGAGGCACTGTCATTGCACCTGTGTCACAGGTGAGAAAACAAGCTGGAGACAGGGAGGGACTCGCCCGAGGCCACTCAGCTGGGACACTGAGTCAGACGCTGGCGTCCAAGCCCCCTGGAGCTCCAGGTCTCATCCAGTGCCATACAGTGCCTCTCGCTCTGCCAGACCGCTTAGATGGGGAGACGCACAAAAACCCAAACCCAGCAGCCTCTCTGAACCTCAGGCTCTGCGTCTGTCTGCAAAATGAGCTGCTAATAATAATAACAATAATAATAATTATTATTATTATTATTATTATTAATATCTACCTCAGAGGGTCGCTATGAGAATTAAATAAGTTAATACATGCAAAGCAGCATGGAGCCTGCACTCAGTAGAGACCCGCTGTTATTTAAGTTATTAATGAGATCACAGAGTCTAGATTTGGAAGGGCCAAAGTGACATGGGCCACCATCCCTATAACAACGTCCAGTCTCCCCTTAAACCGACAAGGAGCCTTTCCTGCTTCGTGAGACAGTTTGCTCCTTCCGTTAACACGTTCCCTATTAGAAATATCTTCCTAATATATTTGGCTAAATCCAGCGCAGCGCACAACCTGCTTCCTCCCCCCGTGCTATTTCCACCGGGGTGGTGGGGGGGACAGAATGAAGCCACGCCTCTCACCTGGCAATGCTTCTGAGCTGGGGAGCCCACTCCCTGCCCCCCAGCCCTCTGCAGCCCTCCCAGCCGCACCCCCGCACCCCCACCCACCCAGGTCCCTGCAACGCTCAGCACCCTCGCTTCTAGAAGCCCAGCAGAGTCTCAGATGCCCAGCGTGGGACCCCGCCACTTCCCTGACCTGGGCTAATGCTGACGTAACACAGATCCCCTTTCATCTTCCGTCGAGGGAAGTGGGATAAGATGAAAAGTACAATATTGACAAGGTAAAAGGGCAGGTGTGTTAGGTCCTTAAGCTTCTAGCCCATCGTTCATGCTCCCTGATTGATTGATGACTGATGCTTTCCTGGGGCGAGGCCTTCGTCCCGCTTCCCGTTCTAGAGGCTTCTGTGCTGTCACTGTCCTCTTCTAGCACGCTCAAGTCACTGTGCCCAAACCCGGCACACAGGGCTGGCTGCTCAGCGCGGTTCCGTCCACACAGCCAGGTCCCACGTGGGCAGGGCTGACCGCGGCCGGAGCGCTCCGCGCACCAGCGTTCAATGCAGGCAGCGCGTCCCCATCCCAGCCGCATCCAGAGCAGGCCCTGGCTGGGGGTGGGGGTGGGAGGTGCCACAGGCTGGTGGGGGGGCGGGGTGCAGGGCGTGGGCTGGGACCACTGGAACCTCTCAGGGATCTGTCCCCAAGCCGAGGGAAGACATTTTTGGATGGCAGGAAGGGCATGCAGAGGGTCACTTCTCATCTCTGACCCTGGTGGGGATGCCTTTGCATGCGCGGAAGCTTCTGGAAAGGTAACGCTTTGTTCCACGTCCGCTGGGTGCATGCAACCCCGGCCGTTTCTTTTTTCTTTTTTTTTTTCTTTTTTTTTCTTTTTTACAATTTTATTTGTAACAGTCCATCTTCCTACCGAGGACTGCAGCAAACCGTGGACTTGTCCACATCGCTCCCTAACGTGGGAGTCCCTTGACGGCCGGGCCCCAGCACGGTGCCTAGATAACAGCAGGGGATCAGTCAGTATTTGCTGAATGAATTGGTGCAATGAATGAGTCCTTTTAGCGCTGACCCTCTGATCCACGTACTTTCCATGAAGCTGTACCACGTGACGACGGGTGTCAGTGGACTTCCGGTTTGGAGATGAGGGAGCGAAGATCTTCCTCTTAGAAACCATGCCAGGAGGAGGCGAAAGGTGCACAGCCCATCATCAGTGAGCGCAGGAGACCCCTGAACCCTGAACCGGACCTATAACACCCCACGTGGGTAGAGACATATACCGAAGAGGAAGCAATCAGACGCAAGGGCCATCAGGGTCGTGTGGAGGGGCCTGCAGTTTGTCCTACAAAACCCTCAAAAGGCTCGGGAAAAGGTGGCATCCAGTTCTCACGTAAGATAGAGAGGTTGAACAGGGACTAGAAAGAGGAATTACTTGAAAAATCTCTTGAAAGAGGACACAGAGTCCATCAGCTGATGAATGGATAAACAAAATGTGGTCCACCATACACTGGACCACAATTATTCCGCCATGGAGAGGAGCGAAGGGCTGATTCATGCCGTGAGAGAGGAACCTTGACAACATTATAGTCAGTGAAAGAAGCCAGACGCGAAGCCAGGTCGCATGTCACATGACTCTGTTTATATAAACTGTCCAGAATAGGCAAATCTATAGAGATAGAGAGTATATTAGTAGTGGCCAGAGGCTGGGGGAGGGTGGAGTGGGGAGTGACTGCTAATGGGTACAGCATTGCTCTTTGGGGTAAAGAGAATGTTCTGGAATTAGAGATGACAGTTGTATAACCTTGTAAATATACTAAGTGCGACTGAATCATACGCTTGAAAGGGATACATTTTGTAGTAAGTGAATTATATCTTTTCAACAAACTAACAAATAAACACACACAGTTCACAGAGCATCCAGTCAGCTTCTCGTGGTTTCAATATGAACCGAGAGGCAGAAATCACCAGAATCTTGACGAGACCAAAACATACAAAGACAACAACAACAAAAAAACTCAGCAAACAGATAATGCAGCTCTCAGAATGATAAGAGAGGCAAGGTGTGTTCCTGCCAAATAATAGCTTAATCACGCAAAAGCCAACAAAGAGATTTCTCAGAATAAACGTTTAATCATTGATAAAATAAACAATCCTTTCAATAAAAGGATTAGAAGATCAAGTTAAGTATATTCCCTGAAATGTCCTCCCCCAATAAAAAGTCAAAGAGATGGCCATAGATGAGAAAAAAAGATTAGAAAGAAATCAGGGAATCAATTCAGGGGGCCTAACGAGAAAACCCAAGTTATAGGAGTTCCAGACAATGAGAGCAGATAAAATGGTGAGATTAAAAACTGTGACAAAAATAATACAAAAAATTTTCAAAAAATCATAGGACATGAGTCTCCAGATTTTAAAACCCCTCGAAGTTCCCAGCATGATAAATGATAAAAATAACTCTATTGAGGAACATCATTCTGAAATTTCAGAACAGCAAGGATTTACAAAAAAAAAGATGCTAAAGCATCTACAGAGGAAAAAAAAACAAGTCACATACAAACATCAAGGAATAAAATGATAGCCAACTTCTCAACAGCTAGAGGAAAATAGAGAAATGACTTCAAAATCATAGGAAAATTGAATTTCAACCTCTATATCCAGCCAGACCATAAGTACATGAAAAGATTAAAATTAAGACATTCTAAGTATATAAGATCTTAAGAAATTCCCTCTTGTACACCCTTCTGAGAAAACTATTGAAGGATATTCTCCAAGAAAACAAGGGAGGCAAAGGATCGAGGGGAAAAGGAGCCAACATGAGAGAAAGGCAAACGGACATCCGAAGAAAGAGTGAAGCGAGGTTTGCAGGGTGTTGAAGGGTGGGGTACGACTGGTCAGCCAATCAAAGAAAACTAAGCAAGCAAAAAATTGTACAAGAAAGGAAATTTAATCACATTAGACTATCAGATCCAATGGTGAACAATGCTTGTCTCCTAATAATGTAAATAGTGAATAAGCATTTTATAAAACACCGAGATAAATTACACTGGAATGAAAGAAAAAGAGAAGGTATACGTGAGCTAAAACCCTCATCCACCATGACTGCAGGTTGAGCAATAATGATCACATTAATAGCTTAATATTCATATTGTTTGGAACTAGGAAGGCCAATGCCAGAATAAATCGTCAAATGGGTTGAAAGAGGTTGTTTCTGAGAGAAGGGGTCGGCACTAGCTGGTTGACCTCGGGCGTGGGGGGCGGGGTGGGCACGGATAGGGCAAGATACTTTTGCCACAATTTTAGAAGTCATTTCAAGTGTGCTGGCTTTAAAGGGAAGACATTGGTTTGACCCGGCTCTGCCGCTTCGAAGCTGGGTGACCTTGACTGAATTCTTATCCCTTCTTTTAGCCTCAGTCTCTTCTGTGCTAATAATTCCTACTGATACAGAGCCGTATCAGTAGGCTGATACCCTAGAGATTCTGACTCGGAGAGGTGGGCCTGGGCGGAAAGCGCAGAGAGAGGAGGAGCCCCAGGATGGGCACAGGGGAGGCCAGCGGGCACCTAAGCACGTCCACATGGAAGGCACTCTTTCCCCCAGGGAATCCCAGGGCAGAACCCCACCGAGCATCTCCTTGACTCAAAGGGAGCGGCCAAGGCCCAGCATTGTCCACCTCCACCCAGGAGAGGAAATGAGCGACATTCCAGGCACACTGGAGGGAGCCCCCGCTCAGCGGGCTAATCCCAGGACTAGCCACAGGCTGCGTTGTGAAGGAGCTGGCTGAGGTCATCCGATCCCAGTGACAGACAACACGCCTTTGAGACCTCTCCATGTCCTGAAAGAAGAACCTGACAAGCCAGAACCTCCCCGCCTCCTGCAAGGATTGGGGGAAGGAGGCAGGGGGAGAGTGGGGGGAAAGGGGTAGAAACAAAGGGAGACCCAGTTACACAGAGCAGGGCCCTTTAATCTCCCTGCACTTGAGTGTGGAACTCTGGGGCACTTGGTGCTTTTCTAGGGCTCTTCAGCACTCCTCACGTGCGAGTCTGCGGCCACACATGGGGTGTGAGTGGAGGGGGGTGGGGGACAGGCAAGAGGGTTCCTAGACTCTGAGACTTCAAGGGATTAGGGAAGTGACAGGCGTCTTCTACAGGGAATGCTGCCAGCCCCCAACCCCCGGCCCCGCCTCCACCTCCCCCTCCCCCCCCTCAGCCTGGTCCAGCGGAGCCCAGCCTCTCCCTGCCTCTCCCTTCACAGCCCGGGACGTTTGGGGAGAGGGGACGGAGAGGGCTTGGCGAGTCTGGTCCCAGCCAACTGCCACCTTGCCGGGTGTGAGCAGCACAGCAGGTGGGTGCGGCAGGAAGGGTAGTGTGCCTGCGCTGGCATCTGGCAGCGTCACGCTGCAGCGTCCCACGATATAAATACAGGGAGTGAAAATAGCTAATCCCAGATACCAGCGGCGTAATCACCCAGCGCCCGGCCTGGAATCCCGGGGCCTCTGGAGGGAGCAGCTGCGGGGCTGCCCCCCTGGGTGGCCTGGGCTGAGAGTGTGAGAGCCGGGACCAAGCCGGGGGAGTGAGGAGCAACTGGGAGAAAGAGGCCTGACGAAAACACCTCTCATCGCTGCTCTGCCCGGGGAAAGAGAGGAATTTTCTAGAAGCACCATGAGAATTCTGAGCTTGGGGCTCTCCAGGCTCTGAGGCGAGATGTGGGACGATCGATATACATGGAGTCAGCTAGGGGCTGTTGTTGTTTTCATTTTAACTCCTCTGTGTTGTCATCACCCTTGGTGATGTTACTGCCCCTTCTGGGAGGGGGGTGTGCCCTCCCGCATTCTGGCACTGAGCGACAGGGAGGCCGTCTCTGGCCACCAGCGCCCGGCTCCTGAACTCAGTTCTGACATGCTGGCTACGACAGGGGTTCCACTGGAGCTCCAAAGCCAAGCCAAGCCACCCCCACCGCGGTGGCGACCACCGACCACCCGATGTCTGGGAGAAGCTGGGGGCGTGCTGTCTTCAGCTATTTTGTTCCAACGAGACAGTTAATTAATTAGGGCTCGTTGAGATGGTGCCAATGGCTCAGGCCTCCTCTGTCCTGTTGAGTGAGCTCCCTGAGTCCCCAGCCACCGGTCACGTCCTTCCTCACACTCTCAGTGGTGTGTCCTGGCTTCCCAGTTGCACCTCTAAGGACCCTGGACACACGAATCCCTCGGGACAGGTCAGGGTGGCGCTGTCTCGCTCAGACACAGAACCCTGGGCATCAGCCAGGGCAGGGCCACTGCAGAAGGGGCTCAGAAGCAAATGTGGGCTGAGACCTGGGTTCGCGCCTAGAACCCTGGCCTCCTCATGGATGCGTCATCACCATCCTTCATGTATCCAGGACGAGGGACGAGGAATGGTCCAGAGCCAACCAGCAGGACTGGCAAACGGAAGCATCTGTCATCCCCATCCTGTCCTGGGGCGGAAGTGACAAGATTCCTCCCGACTGGTTCTGAGAGGCTGTTCTGATTCTCCACACTCACTGCAAAACCCAGCTTATTATGAAGGACGTTATTTTGTCTGGCATTCCACATCACCTCGTTGCACGGGAGAGCTGTGGAGTCGACGGCAATAGGGTCAGGAAGGTCAGCCACGAACACATCAGTGAAAAGCCAATCGTGAGCTGCACGCACCTCTGAGCCCTGGGCTGGAGGAGGCGAGTGGAGCTGGCAGGTGTGCCCACCTTGGAGGCACGCCCCCCACCAGCACACCGGGATGGGGAGCCTGGAGAAAATGAGGCCCATGAGGCTGAAAGGCCACCCTAGGCCACCACAGGTAGCTCAGCCACCGAGATCAAAGTTGAAAAGAATATTGAAGACACAGGAAAAGACTTAAAATTTTATATTGAGTGGAAAAACCGGGACAGAAATTGTATACGATGGGATTGATCTCAGTTATGTAAAATATACGTATAGAAAGATAATGGAACGCCACACCCCTAATGCTGCCACGCTTTTTGTCACTGCGTAAGAGTATAACCTTTTTTCTTCTTTCCCATGAATTCTGTGTGCCATGGGTTTCTCCCTGGACCTGACAGTCAGTCACCTGTGCAAAACAGAGACCCATGATTCCTTGCAATAGGATTGCTTAAGTCAAGGTTGAAATAAGTTTTCAAGTGAAAAAAAAAAAAAAGAAAGAGTCAATTTAAATTAAACTATTAAATAAAAAAATATATAACTATTGCCTGGTTATGACAAGCAACTGATGTTTAGGGAACGTTACATTAGGATATTAAAAATAAAGAAAAACTTGAAAAATAGTACAAAGGTCCGACTTGGTGAGGGACAATTTACTTCCACCCTCGAAATGTCTGCTGTAAAAAGGGGGTTCTCGAGAGACTCAGAGAGAGGGACAGAGCTCCCGCAGGTGTACAGAAGGCCAGCAGGCCCCTAAACAGACAGCAACACTGAGGTTCCTTCTCAGCCCCACGCAAATCCACGAGGCTCCATCTGGACTCTCTTCCCCATGCAGCCCATTCCCACCTCCATCCGGGTCCTGCTCACCCACTCCTGTTGCTCAGTAACCATCACCCAGAGACCAAGGTCAAAGCCGACAGTTCGAATCATAACTATCTATAGGGCATCCTAACTATATCTGTATCTCTTACTCTTCATCAAAGAGTTTTTCTTTGCGTGTTTAACAGAGAAATAAACAAAATAAAGAAAAATTTTAAAAAATATTTTTTTAAATATTTATTTAAAAAATAAAAAATAAAAGAAAAAAAAAGAGAAGGAACATGCCATTCATTGGATGCATACTGTGTTCCAAAAATTGCTGTAGAGACAGGCCGTGGCTTACTTCATGCAGCCTTCGCGACAGCTACAAGATGGATATCACCTTCTCCATTTCACAGATGAGAAAGCTGAGCCTCGGAGAGGTTAAATCACTCCCCCGGGGTCACCCCGCTAGACGTGGTCAAGCAAAGATTCGAATCTGGCGAACCTGACACCAAAGCCAAGGTTGTGCGCCCCACCACGCGGCTGCCTGACGCGGGCGGGCCTTGGATGTGCACGGAACACAGCGACGGGCGAGAGAAGGAGAAGAACATGAGCCGAGATGGACAAGATTCTGGTGGCTGATCGATCACCTTTATCACCGGACGGTTCAGCCCCCCCAAAAAAAGAAAGTCGGAGAAGGAACAGAAAAAAAAAAAAAAGGCTGCAAAGCAAACACACCCAGGGCAGCACTGTGGAATTAGCTGCCTTGGCTGTCCCGTGGGGCTCCCCCTGCGCCCCCCCCACGCCGTCTGCTGCTCCAGAACTGGACACCCCCTGGCCAGCATGGAAGTGTGGGTTCCGCCGCATGGGGAATGAGCAGGACCGGGTCTCCCATCTCTGGCAGACAGGCAACGCCCGGCTGTAATCTAATCACACCCCTTGAAGCCCCAGGCAGCCGTCGCCTTCCCTCACCCTGTCACAAATGCCATCACGTTGCATCGCAGACTCCCCTCACACGCACACAGGCCCGGCAGGACGCTGGGACCTGTCTCGGCCACACATCCACAGATCGGCGGGGTCAGCCGTGGTTCTGCACAGTTCACGAAGGCCAAAGTAACAGTGAGACCTGGAGGGGCCCCTGCAGGTGGCGGGCCTGGCTGGCTGAGGAAGGTCAGGCTTGCTGGCTTTGAACTGAGTCCTGGTTCCTTGCTGGTTGACACGGGGGTCTGCACGTGGAGAAGTATTAGGGACACAAACGAAAGAAAAGGAAATAATCCAGGGAGGCTTCCTGAAATGCAATTATTGAAAAAAGGATTAAGAAAAAGTATAATAAACGTCACCTGATGATCCAGATGGAAGATCTGACTGACTGCTGTCACAAACAGTGCGGCATTAACCGGCCTGATGCTTAGAAAGTCACAGAAGGGTCTGCCAGACACACGCAAATCCGGTTGCTTTGGGCACGACCACACCCGCCACCAGGCCAGAACCCAGCAGGGGCCTTCCTCCCCAAAGAGTTCAGAAGCTCGTGCAAAGCCTGGGGTGAGGATGGGGGTGGGGGACAGGCTTCATTCGGCACTTGGCGTTCATACTGAGTGTTCCACAATTCCATGTAGCTCATCTCATTTGCTCCTGCGATAATCTATGAGGCAAGTAAACCCAGTGTCTGTCCCTTTTTGACTAATGAGGAACCAAAAGCACGTGGGACCCACGGTCCGACAAGCGATTCACGGCGGAGCTGAGACTAGAATAAAATCTAGAAGCACGAACGCCTGTGACCTGTCATATAGCACACTGGATAACTCAGACCACCGCCACGCCGCTAAGGACAAACAGAAAAGCTTCACGATGAGCAAGCCTTTCACTGAACAAATACAAGAAATCCATGAATTTTCTTGGAATTCATAAAAAAGAGGGATGTTGCTAAGCGCTGTTACTTTCCCTGGCACATTTCAAAGGAGAAGGTTCATTTCCCTGACCCTCTTCTCAGTAAATGTAAAATAATAATAATTTTATTATTATTATTATTATTAATTAGTCCTAAATAGTGATCGTTTTGCCGCAGATATGAGTTTATGAGTTGTCACTAAAGCATGTGAAGGTAAAACAAACTGAAAGAAGAATCTATTTGTGCTTAATTTCCCTGCCCCTCTTCTCAGTAAATGTAAAATAATAATAATAATAAGTTTATTATTATTATTATTATTATTATTATTATTGATTAGTCCTAAACAGTGATCGTTTTGCCTCAGACGTGAGGAGTTGTCACTAACGCATGCGAAGGTAAAACAAACTGAAAGAAGAATCTATTTGTGCTTTTTTTATAAGTGGTTTCTTGGTGAGAATTCGGTCCGCCAGAATATCTTTTGAGAAAGAAAAAGGGTAAACCCCGTGAAATATATTGTCAGCTCACTTCATTGTTGTTTTTTTTTTTTTGGAAAACATTAGATTTATGCTTTTAATAAAAGTCATAGTTATTCAGAGCAAAATAAACCCCCAAAAAAACCTGCTTAGAAACACCAGAGAGCTGACAAAATAATAAAGAATTACCAGCCAGGGTTCAAGGGAAGAAGGAGGCCCATAGCACTGAGTCCATCCTTTGAGCTGCTGTGAGACCTGGGGGCAGTTGCTGATTCTGTAAGGGGTGGCTGAGAGGTGGCGTGGCACTTCTGACAGCCTCACAGGGCTGAAGGGGCAGAGCTGGAATCGGAGGCCCACCAGGAGGAGAGATGCTTGCTTTGGATCGGAACTCTGAAAGGATGGTACAGGTGAACCGGAAGTGGACCGGCCTTTGCAGACACGACAGCTCAGCTTCAAGGACTGAAATTAGACTTGCGTCATCCTGGACTGTTGGGGCCCCGGGAACCCGGCTGAAGCAAACACGAATCTTCTTCGTAGGAAAATAATATCATCGGAAATCCTCAAATTACTTCTGCACGCAAGTTTGCAAATACACAGACAAATACACAATCAAAAATATGGCACAAAGAATATACAATGGTATTTTTGAAAAAAAAAATGGAAAGTACCTACACTGACCATAATCTAGGAAATAAGAGATCAAAATAAAACTGAGACTTTAGGTAGAAAACTGAAAACTATTTTTTTTTTAAAAAAACTGGTTATGTTAGAACTGAAAAACACAATAACTAAAATTAGCAACTCAAAGGATAGCGTTTGTTTTTTTTTTAAAAAAAATGGTAAACCATTTTAGGTCAGAAGAATGATCAGAATACAGTAAGAGAGACAAATGGATAAACAATGTGGAAGACAGGGCGAGAAAGGGGAAGGACCGTGAGATCTCACATGTGTTTATTAAGGGCCCGCAGTGAAGAGAGAGGGAATATGGCAGAAGCAATGTTTGCAGAGATAACAGCTGAGAATTTCTCTAACGTGATGAAAGACATCATCACACCACAGACAAGAAACCCGACAAATCCCAAGCAGGATAAATAAAAGGAGAGCCACACATAGGCCCATGGTGGAAAAAAAAAGACCACTGGAGACTAAAGATAAGGAGAAAAACCTTAAAGTAGCTAGAGAAAAAAAAAAGAGAGAGAGAGAGAAAAGATGGATTGCCTTAAAAAGGAGCAAGAACGGGGCACACACAGCTGATTTTCCGTCAGCAGCCGTGGAAACCAGTGACAGAGGACTGCATCTCTGATTGGCTAGAGGAACTCGGGCCTCCTTCCTGCACTGTGCTGTCACCCAAGCTTTCATTTCTTGGTGGCTTCTCCAGCCCGACAACCCTGAGTTCAAATACTGACTGATGATGCTAAGCTTGTGCTATCAAACAGTGACTGCCATTGAACAGGCCTTGGAGAAATATGTGTCACCAGCTGAGGACGTCAGAGCATGTCACTACCAGGGGAAGGTGATATTTGAGCTGGGTCTCAAAATGTAAGTAGCTGTTCACTCACCTGCTGGAGGAGGAAGAGAACACTCGGAAGAGAGAACAGGATAAGTGAAGACGGAGAAGCGGTTAAAAAAGCAGAGTGTCAGACTCTGAAGTCAGCCGGGTCGAGTAGGAATTCGCGCTCGGCCCCTAACTCTGTGATCTTTCAATAAGTAGTTTCCTGATCAGAATAAAACAGAACGAATACTAGTATATTCTTCCTGAGACTGTCCTGAGGATTAAACGAGATTGGGCAATAAATGGCAGTTGCATTAATATTAATATTAATACACGTACAATTTGTTGTAGTTGTATTAATATTAATACACCTACAATTAGTAAAGCCTGGCTTTAATGATTCGGTATGGCTAGGATGGGGGTTGCACGGGACGTTTCCGGGAGATGTGACTGGACGGTCAGGTTGAAGACAGATCACCTGAAGTCAGAGGATCCTCAGAACGACATGGTGGCAGTGGCGAGCCACATGCGAAGGGGTACGTGCCCTGGGCTGGGAGGAAGCTCTGACTTTTGAACGAACGATCTCCCACGAGAAGTGAGAGGCGGTATGTTTCAGCTGGAGTGCCACAGGCAGGGGACAGCTCTCGGCCAGTGGTTCTCAGAGTGTGGTCCCCAGATCTGCGGCGTGAGCATCCCCTGAGAACTCATTCGAAATGCAGATCCCCAGGTCCCGTCCGATCCAACTGAATCGGAAGCATAGGAGGGTGCCCAGCACTGTGTGTGTGTGTGTTAACAAGCTCTGCACGTGAGTCTACGCTCGTTCAAGTTCAAGACCCACTAACCTAACGGAAGCAACCGGGTCAGACATGTCTACATGCCCAGGACACCGGCAAGATCGTTGATGGAAACCAAACATCCCTCCCCCACCCTGCACATCGCTCCCAGCCACCCACCTGAGGACAAAACTCTGTCTTTGGTCACGGAGGTTTAGTGAGGACTGTTCGTCCACTCCCAACAGAAGGGTCGATGTCAGCGGTCATCAAGGGGACGGGAGCCTGAGTGGCAGCCACCACCCAGCAGAGCCTGCAGGCCAGGGCTGGCATGGGGAGGGCAGGAAAGCCCATGCTAGCCAGCCAGGAAGGCCGTCGGCCCTCTTGGGAGCTGGACCAAAGGAGCTAGAGGGCTGTTTTGGGGTTTTTTTTGGCTACGAAAAATATTAGCAGATAAAAAAAAAAAAAACGTTAATATTCAATAAAATAAATGGAGTTTCTTTTTTAACTAAAAAAAAAAAAAAAAAAAAAAAAAACCTAGCACGGTTCATTTAGGATTTTTATTCTCAGCCCAGAACTTAAATTGATGTCATCCGTCAAGAAGGGGGGGCTGCACTAAGCCACTACAGGCCACCGCCCTCTACATGTATGCAGGAAAGCTCCAGGGTGCTCTCAGCCCTTGGGCAAAACCAGAGGCTGGCCACAATCAAGTTCCCAAGCCACCCTGGAGTCCCTTGAGCCCCCTCTGATGACTCCATCATTTTTGGTTTTGGTTTTGTTTCTCCTGGAAATTACCTGAGGCAGCTTGCGACCTGTGACCCCCAGCTGAGAGCATTCAGACCAGAAGCCCAGCAGGGACCCTCTGGGCGGGAGGAGCAACTACAAGGACAGGGACTGGGACTCATGGCCTCCCCGCCTTCCCCTCCAGAAAGCTTCCCATCCAGGGTCAGCTGGCTCCTCACGGACCCTCAAGGCAACAGGCCCCTAACAAGCCCGAATCCAGATGAACTTTACTAGATCCCTAATGGACCACACAGTCCAGCAAAAGGCCCTGCTTAGCACGAAAATGGCTCAGTGGCCTGAAGGAGGCGGGTACAACAGGGCCTCCTGCAGCCTCCTGGGGCTGTGGCCTTGGGAGCAGGGCAGCGAGGGGACTTGGCAGACGTCACTGTGAGTCCTTCTGACCTTCGGCCCCATCAGTAGGGGCTGCTTTGCAAGGTAGCAAGACCTTGTCACTGGAATTCTGACAGCGAGAGGCAGGGCATACAGTGGGCATTTAGGGAGCAAACAGGGTATTTAAACACAATGGTTTCCAAACAGAAGCCACCACGAGGACAGGAAGACTACAGTACACCCGGTCCCTCTAACTTATGAATGGGATTCTGCGTAAAAAGATGGCTTGCAGTGAGGGTCCCGCTGCTTTAAAACGAACGTGTGGAAACAATAGACTGATCGACCACTCATGTTCCTTGTGCCCTGCAGATGCCAAGGGTCTGCGTGCTAAGTTCCCGGGTGCCCAGCGTGTCCGGTAACGGCCGCACCATCATCGCCCCCCTTGTAATAATCCCCAAAGTGAGAATGCAAAGCATCCCACGGCCCAACAGAATGCTCGTTCTCCCTTCCCCTGAGGACCCAAAGTCCCTCTTCTTTCTTCTGCACGGGGTTGGCAGAGCTGCTGTTTCGTTATCGACCTTTTACTCGTCGTCGCTATGAGAAAACAGTGATGACATCTTTTTGGCCAGACGGAACTGATGGGAGATTTATGGAGCAGCTGAGAACTGTCCAGGCCGGGCCGGGCCGATCCCACAAGACGACGGGCACGGCCTTTTCATCAAGGAGCACGTCACTTTCTGGAATCTACTCACACAAGAGGTTCGTATCTACCCAGTCATCAGCAAGATTATCCCAACGCCCCCGCCAGCTGCCGCCACCCAATCCGGACGCCTCCGCTTCTGCTCTTGAGGGATGGCATGTGACTGCACAGGGACCCCCCCCACCCCGCCCCCACCGTCTCTCTCTCTCTCTCTCTCTCACACACACACACACACACACACACTCACACACACACACAGCCAGCCCAGTCTGGCACCCACAGCCCTCCCAGAGCGGGAAACCTCATCCAATGCTTCTTGGTTCCAGCAATTTCAAAAATTAGTCACAGAAAGCGGGGCGGGATGAGGAGAGGTTTCCTGGAGGACCCCGTAACAAGATCCGGGGTGTTCCGCCTACAGGTCACGACAGCTCAGATGGTCCCTGACTTAGCAGCGAGTGGTCAGGAATGAAACCAGCCTCTGCAGACCCTCTAGCCGGCTCGCCCACTGTGAACCGCGCACCCGCGGGCCTGCAGCACATGGCCAGCCCCCTCCAGTGAGCCTTTCTCCTCTTGGAGATTTCGCTCCATTCCTCAAGCCCCCGAGCCTCGGAAGACGGCCCCAGTGCCCTCCGATTTTCGGAAAGAAGGAAGGGATGGATGGAGCTGGAGAGAGCAGAGTCCAGCGTGGGTTGCAGACAAGGGTTCACACTGGCTTCTGACCCTCATCTCGAAAAGCATCCACTATTAAGACGCACACTCGACCTTCCGCTCCGGCTCTGGTGTCACGTCGTGCGTGGCACAGGACAGTCGCAGTCCGTACCTCGTCCGTGTTTGGACACTGTGCAGCCACCCCACCCTTCGGCCCAGTCGCCCCCTCTGCTTTTCATGAAGAATCTGGAAGACCCCAGCCAGCCTTGTACGCCGAGAGGCCCGGGGGTTTTAAAAGGCCGAAGAGATCGTAGATATTTCGATTTTTTTAAAAATCCAAAAGAAGGGCGGCGAGAGCAAAAAAGGAGACCTAACCACACCGACACGGAAGGAGCCACAAGGCAGACTGGCAAGAGGAAAAAGCCGGCTATTGGCCAATGCAGTAGGCACGACCCCAGGCAGCTTTGCTTCGTAATCGTACGCATACATGTACATATACGCGAAACACATAGAGAGATGCACATATAAAATGCTTAGAACACTGTCTGATGATAGAAACGTGATCTGAGCCACGTAATATAATTGAACAGTGCCTAGTATCCATATTTTTACAAAGCGAAATTTATCTCATGTAACCCGATGTATCCAAAATATAAATTATGTTATAGATAATATTGTAAATAATATTACAAATATTATAAAATATTATGTATAATATAAATTATGTTATAAATAACATTATTATAAATAATATTGTAAATATTATAAAATATTCTTTATAATATTAATTGTTATTTATAATTATATTAATAATTTAAATTAATAATTTATATTG
The DNA here is from genome assembly GCA_004027375.1 of Macroglossus sobrinus. Taxonomy (NCBI): domain Eukaryota; kingdom Metazoa; phylum Chordata; class Mammalia; order Chiroptera; family Pteropodidae; genus Macroglossus; species Macroglossus sobrinus. The sequence goes on along the minus strand of PVKZ01005490.1, from coordinate 13,605 downwards.
ATAATTTATGTTGATAATAATTGTTTATAATTATATTATAAATAATATTATAAAATATTATTAAAGAGATAGTTAACTTTTTTTTACTAAATTCTCAAAATTATGCTTATGGTGGTTTCCCTTCTAATGAGCCACATGTCAAGGGCTGGCTTGAGCGGCTCAGGGCCACAGGGCACACCCCAGAGTATAAGAGTTATATCTCTGGGGAGAGAAGTAGCATTAGAAAAATGGAGTGATTTGTACGAAATGTGAAATTTTTTACAATGAGCACGCATGTTCATTACTTATGTAATTTCATAAAACGATAAAAGCCTGAAATTTTAAAAACAAAGGCACCGTAACATGAAATGTGAAACTGACAATGTTTACAAATGAGCTCCGAGGAAACACAGTATTAAGATGAAATCGGCAAAGAGGGCTAGTTTTTCGGGCTTGATCGCCACCCGTCCAGAGGCTGGCCCTCGGGCTGCACGAGCTCGCCCAGCAGCCAAGAGCAAGTGTCCCAGGGACACCTGGCTTGGTCCCCATCTGTCTGTCACCGCAGGGGAATGGGACAGTGTTCTTGAACACTCAGACTAAAGTTTCATCGAGGGTCAGACTAGAAAGTCAAAGCCATCAAAATAGCCGGGGATTCCTGTTTTAAAATTCAGATTCCCGAGCCCTATAAAAGATTTCTTTTAAATTTCAATACTCTATAAAGTTGGTTTGGGTTTTTTTTGTTTTTTTGTCTGTTTGTTTGTTTTTGGCTTAACTTTATTTCCTCCACCCATCTCCCACCCAATCCCTTTTGGCAACCATCTGGATCTATTTTGTGTATTCGTTCATTTTGTTTTTTTAGATAATTGTAAGATTGTACGGTATTTCTTTCTCTAACTTATTTCGTTTAGCGTAATACCCGCAAGCCCCGTGCATGTTGTCATGAATGGCCAGATTTCATTCTATGTCATTGCCGAGTAATAAATATTTCATTGCGTACATATGTGCCATATCTCCTCTGTCCATTCATCTATCGATGGACACCTAGGCTGCTTCCAAATCTTGGCTATTGTGAGTAAGGGTGCAACGAACATAAGGGTGCCAATGTCTTTTCGAATTAGCGTTTTTGCTTTCAGAAGAAGAATTTCTGAGGTGAGGCCCAAGACTCTGCAATCAGCAAGAACGCCGGGGGATTCTGATGCCGGGCTGAGACACAGAGGGATGACGGCATGCTCCTCTCGCCGACTTGCCACCACCGGATTCCCAGCTGGAATCTGATGCCTCCTAGAATCACGCTGGTGAACACTGGGACAGCAAACCCAAACGCTCAGCGCTCCCCGTGACTCTTCTTCACAGTACTACGATGATGCTCGGAGCCCCCACAACTGGTAAATACCGCTCTGTCCACGCCGAGTGAGCCCTGCCTTTAGCTCTCTGAACCACAGCAAACGAGGCAGGAGGGCCAGAACCTGTCCCCAGCCCCTGTGTCCCTCTGTGGGAATGTAAACAGTGACGGTGACATTTCTTTCTACGTCCATCACCCGAAAGGTGACACTGAACATCCATCCTGTGGGCAGGTTTTCCCTCAAGGAGAGATCTTGTGTCTACTCTTTTTTGCATTGTTGTGGTTCGCATGATTTTTTTCCTTCTTTTCAAATAAACCCAAGGTGCGATTTGGTGTTTTAAAAAGGGAAGTAGGGGCGGGGAGCATTTCCTCAAAGATGTATTCTCAATAGTGGACAGTCACTGCCTCCACGTCTAAATGTGCTCGTATGCAAGAAGCTGAAACGTGTCGACTGGTGTGATCATCCCAATTTTATGAAAAAGGACGGGGGGGGTAGGAGGTTTAAGTGGGGGGCGGGATTGGGGAGAGAAAAGAGATGACCTCACCAAGCTCCCCCTCCGTGCTTGGCGTGAGCTAGGTCCTGCGTGCAGGGGTCACAGTTAATGTCCACGAAGACTCAGAGAAGTGGGCAAGGGCTCGCAAAGCTGGTGACAGACATTATCGCCTGGCCCCCTGGGGGGTGTTCCCTCTCGAAGTCACACACGAGGGAACAGTTCTCTCTGACACGAAATAATTCACCCCTCTCAGCCACCTTTCGCTGATCAAAGGAAAGGCTTCTCACGTCAATTAAACGAGCAGATGAACATTTTCGTCAAAGCTAAATGTCCTTTAATAATCGGATGCCCACATTCCTCCCTGACACCTGGCCGCTGTCAGTCTCTGTGTGGGTGACAGGGACCAAGCAGTTCTCCACCTCCCACGCCCACAGCAGCCTCCAGACCCCCCGTGTTCCCCCAAGAGACATTCTCCTTTTCCTGAAAAATTCTCCCTCCCGTCTCCGTCTGTCTCTAAATCTCTTTTCTTTCTCATTCTCTCTTCTCTCTTTCAGTTTCCTCTCTCTCTGTCTCCCCTCCCCTCCTCCCTTAATCTCTCTCTCTGTCTCCATCTCCACCTCCCCTCTCTCTCAACCTCCTCTCTCTCTTCTCAATCTGTTTTTTTTTTTCTCCTTCAATCTCCCCGCCTCTCTTCCAGTTCTCTAGGGAAAGCAACCAGCAGTGACGTCTGCAAAGCAGAACGAGGAGCAGGCAGGCAGGCAGACCCTTGTCCGGGCAGCCTCCCCGAGGCAGAAGGTCAAGGTGAGGTGCAAGAGAGGGGAGGGTGTGGACGAAGCCGGAGCAGAGTGGCCTGTGGTAAAGTTCCACCGAGATGTCTTAGCAGTTGTGAAAAAATCTCATGACCCCTTAAATCACAAATGCCCACAGCTCTGCAGAAAAGAAAAAGCCCCCTGCAGCTAAGGAAGCTGGCTGGCACGGTCATCACCTAAGACTGGGCACACAGTCCCAGGCCCAGTTCTCCACGGACCCCTAAGGATGCTGCCAGCCCGGACCCCGTCTCCAGAGAAAAAGTAGAATCACAGCTCTGCTGCCACGTAAAACCCTACAGTGTTTGCTGTATCCGAGGCCTTCCCTTCTGCAGGGTCTGAGCTCCCCGATGTCACCTCCCTCAGTGGCCTGTCTGCCCTGAAGGTCTGGGGAGCGAGAGACAAGCAGGGGAACTTGAACGGGGACCACTGAGCGCCTGAATCACAGCCACAAAGGGGTCCCCGCCCGGCGCAGGAGGCACTGGGCGAGCACGCACGCGGACTTACTATAAAGTCGCTACTTGGGGTGTGTCACCTTCATCAGTCCGCAAGCGTTTGTTGAGAAGGGGGCTATGAATGGATTCTCTGCCCTCCAGCGCCTGAACACAAGGCCATTTTGCAAAGGCAGGGAAAGCACTGGAAAGCAGCACACAGAGGCAAGGGGGGGGCGGGGGGGGGGGGCTTTTATCCAGCATGATTGTTCTTCCAGTTTCCACGTGATTGTGATTTTCTAGTCCAAGCAACAAAATGGTTTCTCCCATGGCCTCTGCTCCCCACCCCCACAACCCCCAAGTTCCACTCCAGCCTACGACCCTTTGCCAACACCACCCCGAGAATTGTTTTGAAAGGCGAAGGGGTGGGGTGCAAGAAGCAAAAATGCTGAGGCCTTCAAACCACCTCGGTTTCTGGCCATTTGCAGTTGGGAACTCTGCAGGTGGGGGAGGGGAGCTCATACTGGAGCCAAACTAAAGACCCGAGTCCAGGTGGGAGGCCTGAGCTCATCCTGGATCATCTTTCCTCAGAGCAAGCAGCCTCGTCCGCTTCTCTTCCCCTAAGAGCCTTTTGTTCTCCACTCTGGGACCACTCTGTCACCAAGAACACCAGGAAGAGCCACTGTTTATCAAACACCTACCACCAAGCCAACGGCACGCTAAAAGCCCCATTCGTTGCCTAAATAACATTCTGGTTATGACTGTTGCATAACTATAGACAACAGACCCAAAACTTAGTATGAAAACCAACCATTGGTGATGTCAGGGGTCAGGAATGGGGACAGGACACAGCCGAGATGGCTTGTCTCTCTGCTCTGTGACAGTCTGGGGCCTCGGCGGTGAGAACTGAACCCGCTGGGCACTGGAGTCATCTGGAAGCTTCCACACTCCCACCCAGGACCGGCACCTAAGCCGGACCGACTAAAAGGCTGGTTCAGCTGGAACTGCCAGCCGGGGCGCCTACCTGTCCCCTCCTCGTGTGGCGTGAGCTTCCTCACAGCATGGTGGCCTCGGGGCGGTTCCCTTGCTTACACGGCAGCTCCAGGAGCCAGTGTCCTGGCAAACAGGAAAGAGTTTTATGACCCTGCCACGGAAGTCCCACGGAGCCACTTCTGCAGCCTTCAGCGGGTTGTGCTGGCGGGCGGAGGCAGTGGCAAACCCGCCCGACTCAGAGACCAAGGACGTGGACAGCGAGGAGTGACGACGAAACTGCCGCTGTGTGTCACAGCGCCGTCTTGTTTAATGTCAACATAATCATCTTTTGAGAAAGTATGACTACTGTCCCCATTTTATAGATGAGGACATCAAGGTTCAGGAGGTTCAACGATCCACTCAGCCCTACTCCAGGGCCTGAACCCAAATCACTGCCCACAGGACTCGCCACCTGTCATTTCTGGCGCCCTCCCTTGTTCCAGATGCTCCCCAAGTCCCCCAGCCCAAACCCCACAACCCTCCTTTCTCACCTCTTTCTATTGGCTTAGGTGCTCTCGACTGGTTTCTGCCTGGGGAGGAGCCAGCGACACTCCCACCTCCACCCCATCCTCACCTGGAGCCTGAGATGGACATTTCAAGGCAGGCAGCCTTCCAGGTGTGGCCAAACTGCCTCTGGGTCTTCCCTACGAGGCCTGAGTGGGAATCGCCTTTATCTGGGGACTCCCCACGACCTCGGAACAGCTGAGTGGTGGGCTGGGGCCCCTCTGCCATTGGCCCAGAGCCAGTCCTGATTGGGAAACAAAACCCCACCGGAGTTTGAGTGTCTTCTTCCTATATTATTATCAGGTGCCTTAAAATAAAAATGCAGGTTGTTAGGAAGACAAATGGGGAAATGGATATATATATATATATATATATATATATATATATATATATATACACATACATATATACATATATGTGTGTGTGTGTGTATGGCATAAAATAAAATGACAAAGGGCTACTAGTTAATATAAAGAACTCACCGTAATTGGTAAGAAAATGCCCCTAAGATCTCAGTAGATAAACAGCTTGAAGATGCAAACAGGTGAAACATTTAAGAAAGAAAAATATAAATGGATTGCGAGCATTTCAAAACAATCAAGGTAATGCTGCTAATAAGCTGTTTTCATCTTATATATTCACAAAGATTCTTAAAAACGAGAATTCCCAAATATCCTCCTGGGAAGATTGTACAAAACGACACTCCTGTTTCGCTCACGTTCCAAGCGGAGAATGGGTCTGAGATGCAGCAGCCAGGACAGACCACCAGGAAGTGGAGGACACTCAGCCCTGGATTCAAAGTTGGCACAGAGGTGTCCGGGTCACTTTCTGCCTCTTTCAACTTAGCACCGGCTACCCATGACCCACCCTGCAAGAAAACACGGCTCTAGTCCCCGCCCCGCTCACCTCGGCCAAACTCAGGCTATTGATAATCATCCAATGCAACATTTTTTAAACTTAAGGCTGAGAGAGTAGAGAAGGAAGGGTTAGACCAGGACCTTAAAGACTAAGAAGAAAACACAGAAATGCCACCTTCTCTCCATGAGAAGGATAAACGGACCCGCATAAACAAGAACCCCAGTTCCCCAAGGCCTGCCTTGGCCCTCGCTGCATTTCCGGTGGGTGGTCCTCTCAGCAGTCAGCAGTTGGAGTAACTCAGATGATTGTGGGCAGCAGGTTGGAAGAGAGCGAATCTGCACTGAAGCCAAGAAGTCGCTCCCCCTCCAGCGTGCCAGGAGAAGGGAGCCCCAAGGCTGGAAATAAAGGGAGGTGCCTCCCTGTTAGCTGTGTGGTTGGTTTTGTGCGTATATATGGCGTGAGAGGAGAGAGGAGATTGAAAGGTTTTGTTATTGTTATTTGGAATCTTTTTCTTAAAAAAAAAAAAAAAAAAAAGCAAGGCCAGATACAACCGGCTTTGAAGACAGAAAGAGAACACCGAGGAGATGAGGGTTGATGGTGCTGAGGGGTGAGGGAGGCCCAGGGCCTCCGGCTGGTGGCCACTTCCGGTCAGGGCCTGGCCTGCGGGGTCTCCGCGAGAGTTCACTCCAGGAAGGGTGTGAGCCCAGGCGGCCACAGGACCTTTGCAGAGGCTGGAAAGCTGCTTTGGGTCGCGCCTTTCCTCTGAGCCCTGTCCTGGTCCCAGCTGCAGTCAGGGAGGTGACCCTGCTAGTCTAGGACGGTGGCCAGATTCGGGGGTCCCGCTGACCTTCAAGGCTGGGGCACTCGTTCCTCTCCCCAACACCCGTCTCCTGGAGGTTGGAAAACCTCCCTTCACCGCAGTGCCAGGTCTAACCTGGCGGACGCACCCCCAAACCCCCTCAAGCTCTGCTCTCAACCAGCCGACTGCCCCGATCGACAATTTTCATGGTTATAAAACGAAAAAAGAAAAGAAACACGCCCACCCCCCAGCCCCGTGTTCACCGAACGGGTCCCCTTTGGCCTGTTTGCTGGGAGTTCTGCCCCTCCCCCACCCGGCCCCCGCCCCCGCTCCCCTCCCGGACCCTCGCAGGGGCAGCGGGGCCTAGCCGAGGGCGCTGCGCGTGACCCCGAGCGGAAGGTCCCCAGTCTGGGTCCTAATGCGGGTGGCGTCTCCCTTGACAGGCGGCGTTTGGGGACAACAGCGGGGACGGGAGATAAGGTGACATACCAGAGCAGATTTGGTGCGCGCCGCGCGCTGATACTCCTCGCCCCGACAGGAAACGCGGAGCTATTTAAAAGACCCTATCGATTACTTTATCTTTGCCCGAGGAAAGCTCCTGGCCAGAGACAAAAGATGTTCCCTGCCTAGAGAGACACACAAGGCCACAGCCCTGCGCGCGCGCCGGCGATGCCCGGCTAGGGCGCAGGGACGCAGAGACGCGCCACCACCGCGCAGAGCGCAGCGCTGCGGTGCCGAGGTGGACTCCAGGGGCCCGCAAGGGCGTTTCCCGCGGAGTCTCCGGGACCCTGCGCGAAAGCTTTGGCCGTGTGCACCCCAAACACACTCAGAGAAGGTGGCTGCGCGCTTATCTTGAAAGCGCACCCGGCAGCGCATCCAAAGCGGGTTCCTGGTGGCTGTGAACTTATTACACACACACACACACACACACACACACACACACACACACACACACACACACACACACGCCTATGGGTAAGCGCTCCGCTGTGCTCCACTTAAGGGCTCGACTGCCCATGTCCACTTAAAGCGCGGGGACGCGTCAGCACAACCCTCAGCAGGGAGCTCACTTCGCCTTTCGCTTCCCGCGTCTCGCCAATTTGTTGGGAGCCCGAAACGCGCCCTCGGTGACATCGCGCTGCTGACCCTGAATTTGCCCTGGGGTCTCGCACCTCGTCGGCCTCTGGGGTCCCCCCCCCGCCCGCGCACCAGCGCCCCGGGGACGCGCTCAGTAAATGCAGCTTGAACCCAGTCGCTCGGAATCCAGGGGTGTTTCCTGTGCGACGTTTGTCACTCAGGCTCTCGCGACCCGCTCCGCCGGGCCCTGAAGACTGCGCTGCAGGTTCTGTTTGTTTGTTTGTTTTGTTTGGGGTCCCCTCTCTCTCCCCCGCCCCCCGCCCCCGCCCGCGGAGCAGGTTGGAAGAGAAGAAGACGCGGAAGGAAGATGCGGAGGAAGGAAGGGTGGCGGGCCCAGGAAGGTTCAGTCGCCCGATGACCAGCCATGTCCACCCTGAATTCAGCACTGCCCAGGCCGCAGCGCCCCGGGGTGGAAGGGCCGGGGCGCCGCGTGGGTGCCGGCCCAGCGGGGCGGCCGCACGCATCTGGGAGCGGGGTGGGGAGGGGGGCGGCCGCAGCCCCGCTGTAGGCCCCGCTAGCGCCCCGAGCTTGGGGCAAAAGCAGGCAGCGGTTCATCCGGCTCGGCTTCTCCCAAACCTGCGAGCCCGTGACAGGGTCTTCCAAGCCGGCGGCTCCCGGTGCTGGACCCCTCACCGGGCAGGTGTGGATCGGCCCTGGAGAGTTCAGGTCCCGCTTGCCCATACCGGAGCCGTTGTCCACCTCACTCGAACGTCACCTGGTTTTCCAGCTTTGACCTTCCCGGGTGGGATCGTGAGGGACGGACTCCAGCGACTGGGTTTTCTCTCCGCCTCTCCGCGCCGTTTCTGCCCAAGCGGTTTGCAGCCGCGGGCGGGGCGCACGGGGTCGCGGGGAACGCGGAGGGGGGGAAAAAAAAACTCGAAATTAGCACGAGCTGGCAAAGCAAGTTGGAAAGCGACTTCCTCCGATCCGGCACGCAGGAACACACGAGTTTTAAAGCGGGTCATATCTATGGACGCAGGACAAATTCGATTTTAGAAACAGACCCCCGAAAGATGAGAAAGTGACGCAAAGATACAACAACAAAACTGGCGATGGCAAAAATGCAAACCTGGTTGGTCAGAAAAAAAAAAATCCAATATGTAATGATACTTAAAACTTGCAGAAGATGTCTCTAGAAGGATCTATTTTTTAAAGGCTGGTGACCCCCTGGGTGGGGGGTGGGAATTAACTGCAAAAGGGGGAGGGAAACCTTTGGGGGGGTTACATCTGTTTTCTGTATCTTGATTGTGGTATTCTTCACCAAGTGTCTAGACTCATCCAACGTCACACTTAAACTGTGTCCATTTTCTCCTAGTTATATCAGGCTTCATTAAGCGGATTTTAAAAATAAATAAACCCAGTAACCATTTTGCCTTTTAGGAAGGGAACTGGGTGGCTGAAGGAGAGAGAGGCGTGGCACACGTTAGCCTGTATCTCTTTTTTCCGTGTTTGTTTTGGGCTTTTTTGTCATTTTGTTTTCATAGTGTATTGCTTATTCAAAATATATGATAAGGCTATTCAACGATGTGAAGATAAAACAATTGTTAAGAAAACCGACACAGAGCAGGAGCAGAAGATGCTTGGACACCCCGTTGGAGGGATACGAAAAAATCATGAGCTCTCCAAGCCCAGAAAACACCTTGGAAAGAGAGCTGTATCTCTAACAACCAGATTTGTTTTATGTGGTGTTTGCTCATATGTTTAACACAATAACGAAAAACGAGGACCCCGGACATTTCCAGTGCTTATGTAGGATAGGGGTGGCTGTCACCTCCTTGAGGATGCCCAGGGCAGGTGCGCCACAGGAGCATGTGACAGAAGGCCACAGGAACAAGAGAGAAGGTTTTCTGCCTGCTGAGCCCTGGCTCGGGAGAGCAGCACGCTATCCCGTGTGGAGCAAAGAGCCGGTGGCCTGCTTCGCTGCGGGGAGAAGGCCAGACCCGGGGTGCTCGTGATGGAAGCCGGGCTGCCCAGAGGTCTAAGCTGGCGGGCAGGTCCCTGGTGCCCTGAGAGGCCCATGGGGCGCTGCCCCCCTAGACCCAGAGCTTCAGGGGCGGGGCGAGGCAGTGGGGTCCCATCTCTGTTTGGGAGAACCAGGTATGCAATACCTCCATTTATGGCCCGGACGATAGAGAAGAGTCACTCCAGCCTCGATCAGGACAGATTACAGATCTGGTTCAGATTCAGGGCTATTTCAGAGAGGGTTTTTGTGAGGCTGACTCTCGAGAGACAGATGGACAGTGGACGAGAGGCTGGCGGCCAGGAAAGTTAGGGACAGACAAACTCCTCTGCTAGCCTGGGGGCTGGGCCTGGATGGGGTGACCAAGCCCGCAGGGGCGGCCTCATCTACTGTCCCACTCACAGCCACCAGCCCCACAAGCACCCTGACCCAGCAAACCGGCATTTATAAGTGTGGGGAAGCTGCCTTCTCAAGGGCTTTGATTCCCAAACTCAAAGATGAGGGCTGGGGCCCAGATGTGCATTTTAAACACGTGGCCCAGGGGATTCTGGCTAAGATATTTCCACAGCAGTCAGTCTCTTTCCCTCTTATTAAGGTCTAACTTAATTCACTACATTCGAGAAATCATGATGATTGTGGTTTTTAAAAACCTCTTTAAGGCAGCATATACCTAGGGTAAACAACAACAAAATTAAAATCGTCCTTAACAATGCATAGTGGAAAGTGTTGCTTTATTCCTGAACCCCTCCCCCGTTCTCTTCCACAGAGACTTTCATTACCCTTTTGTTTGTCCTTCAAAAAAACCATAGAACCAGATATCTATATATGCTCCTATTAAAATGCAAATTCTGCAACTTAGTTTCAGATTAAATGTATCTCGAATGTATCCGTACGAGTACATACAAATGTAACTAATTCTCTCTCATAGTTACTAGTGTTCTGTTACTACTGGTGAGCATTTTTTAATAATAACATTATTTTTAATGGTCTGATCCTTTAAAAACTTCATCGAAAAGACTTTCCTACTGTTCATATACCTATAGAACAGTCCTAGAAGTGAAAATACTTGTTCAAAGGGCTTATGCACTTTTGATTTTGATAGAATCAAATTACTCCAAAGAGATTTATCAATTTATACTTCCAATCAACAACGTAAAGAGTGACTAGGCAGAGTAATCAGCAAATTTTTTAATATTTGCTCATCTGATAAGTGAAAATATTTGTCTCTTGGAGTTTTAATTTGCCATTCTATCTTCCTTTCTTTCTTTTACCTGCAAGGCTCTGCTACTCTTGGCTAATTTTTCTATTTTTTTTCCTTGGGTCATTTTCTTATTGATTTACAAACACTCTTTCCATATTACAGAAATCAGTTTTTTCTTGTCATTATTTCTAGCATTTAACCTGTACCTTTTTCTCTTTGAATCTACTTATGTATTTTTTTGCTGTGCATAAATTTATTTTTACACCATCACGTTTACATAATTTATCTTTCATGATTTCTAGGTCTTTAGTTCTCCTCATCTACCCTCCCAAATATACAAACACTCCAAGATTCTCTTAATCATCTATAGCCCTTTGAGGTTTTATTTCTTAGGTTTAAATTTTTAATCTCTCTGGAACTGAACCTATTTGGTCTAAAAAACAATTCTTTTTTCCTTTCCCTCACGTTATTCACTTCACTTCACTTTGAAAGTGGATTGTTGTAGGGACCACACTCCCCAAAATAGCATCATAATATCACAACTGGCTGGGACCTTAGCTCCCATTTGTAGATTAGATAACCACCAGTGACCCCTCCACCCCTCCCACTGCCTAGGTGAGTCTAGGAAGTTCCCCAGAATAGCACAGCTGGGAAGGATCCTCACACCACCAAGGAGACAGACGTGAAGCTGGTGGCCAGAGAGGAATAGGGATGTGCTCAAGGCCAGCTGATCGGTGAGGGAGGCAGGACCAGAGCCCAGCACTGGCTCACAGTCCAGGACTCTTTCTGGTACAACTCTGCCCCTTTGGGGTCTGTGTGTCTTGGGCTGTGCAACCCCAGCGCCCGGTGCAGGGTGGACACCCGGTCAGCGTGGGTGAAGGGATGCAGGGAATCAAGCTGAGCAGCCAACCATAACTAGCTATGGAGTCACTCGGACTCTGGGTGCAAGTTCCAGCCACTCTTTCTGATTTTTCCTTCACTGGCTGCCCCCTCCACTCATACATATACATACCCTATAACCCCCAGCCAGACCTGTCCTCTGCTCTCCCCTTATGTGAGCCCTATGACTGAGAAACTTCGAATGGACAGCCCTGAAGGCAGCCCAGGGGCCTGCCCGCCTGTCCAAGCTGGCCAGCAGGGGCTAGACCCCGGGGGGAGCAAAGGAAGCAAAAAGCCAGATAGATTGGGAGCCTTGGGCACACGAAGATGGTGTTTCTAGGGCTCTGATTAGATCGCCCAGAAAGCAGCCCAGCTATATAACCTGTGGGGTCCAGTATAAAATGAAAAAGTAGAGCCTCTTCTGCAAAGCCGACCAAGAATTTTAAAACTGCACCAGCAGAGCACAGAACCCTTCCAAGCTCAGGCCCTGTGCCAACGCACAGGTTGCATGGCCGTGAAGCCAGCCTTCGGGGAAGGAGAGGGTTAATTATAGGGGCAGGAAGAGAAGAGTCCTCCCCGGGCCTCTAAAGTTTCAGATTTTAGGTAAAGCAGGCTGATGGGAGAGGGGAGGGATCATTCATAATAGCCAAAAGGTAGGAAGGATCCAAATGTCCATCAACGGATGAATGTAGAAACAGAACGTGGTCCGTCCACACAACCGAATATTATTCAATAGCCGTAAAAAGTAACAGTGCGATGATACATGCCACGGCATGGATGGATCTTGACAACAACACCCCAAGCAGAAGAAGCCCGTCCCAAAAGGCCACGTCTGATATGATTCCATGAGTATGATATGTCCAGAATAGGCAGGAAGTGGATTGATTCGTGGATGTCCAGAGATGCAGGGGTGAGGGGTGGAGGAGAGAGGGGGGGTGAGGGTCTCCGCTGGGGGTGATGAAAATATCCTAAAATCGTCTGATGGTCCCACGGTTCTGTGACTTGCACTAAAAATCACGGAATCGTGTACTTGAAATGAATGAGTTGGATGGTTTGTTAATTGCGTCTGTTCCATCTCAAAGAAGAAAGGGGAAGAAAGGGGACAGGGAGGAGGCGGAAGAAGGAAGGAAGGTGGAGGAGAAAGAATCTCAAGTCTCTCGCCCTCCCCCCCCACCACCACCACCACCACCTCGATGAGGTTTTGAGCGTCAGAGCATCCCAAATCCAGCGGCCTGGTCCTCCTCTCTGGCAGCGCTGGGGGCGGGGAGAGTGGGCGGTCGGTGTCTTGCTTGCTCTCCACCTGGTATGGCTGGCTCTAGGGCACAGCGACATTCAATCCAAGAAAACCTTCCCAACGCTGCGGTCCGCCCTCCCTGTGTGAATCCTGGCACTGTCAGTCCCATCTGTGTGGCCCTGAGCGAGTCACTTCCCCTCTCCGAGCCTCTGTCTCCTCCGCGGAGCGATGGAGAGAAGCGAATCCGCGATGGGCGAAGGTGACAGACAGCGGGTGGCTCCCGGCCGCCGCGGCCCCATCATCCATCAGCCGGACGAAGAGCAGAGGCGCGCTCTCGGCCCCCTTCTGTTTGCTTTCTCGCCCGTGATTGCCGCGCCGGGGCCGCTTTGTTGATACAGTAGTCCGAAAAAGTGCTAATGTTCATTTATCAGGGGGGGCCCGCCCGGACTCCCACGAGTTGTGATTCTTCCCCAAAATATAAACACGAGGCGAGCATCCCAGACCAAAAAAAAAAAAAAAAAAAAAAAAAAAAAAACCATCTGTTTCCCCAGCGCGGGCCGAGAGCGAGGCGTTGTTGAAGATAACACCGCGGATAACGCCGGCTGTCTCCAACGCGCGTCTCCCGGGCGCATTAACGACATTCCCGGTGATAGTTCCAGCCTTTATCTTTCAATTAATCGTATCTACCTTTGTCGGCCGGGCCCTGCTCACTGCCGGAGCCAGGGGCCTGGGGCTCCGGCTGCGCCGATCGCTTTCCGATGAATAATATTTTATGTGCGCGGAACGCGCTCGGGTCCTCCTGGAATGTGGCTCCTCTTAAAACCCCGACTCTTTAAAAAGGCAAGGAAATGGATAGATTTTTTGATCCCGCCTCTCTGCCTCTGCCTCCTTTCTCTCTCTCTCTCTCTCTCTCTCTCTCTCTCTCTCTCTCTCTCTCTCTCTCTCTCTC
>PVKZ01005489.1:0-52199 GCA_004027375.1 Macroglossus sobrinus | reverse complement strand
CGCCCCCCTCACCCCGCTCTCCCCCCGCATCGCACCTGCCGGCCCCCTGTGCCCCTCGGCCCCCCTGCGCCCCTCTGCTCACCCGTCCCCGGAGAGGAGCAGCTTCTGGGGAGGATCGTGTGAGAAAGTGGCGACAGCACGTCCTCCCTCCCCCGGGCCCTTCACACCGCGGCGTCCCCACGTCGCCCACCACGAGGCGGGACCGTCTGTTCAGCCCTCCGGTTTGGGGGTACCCCACGGTTTGCTTTCGCTAACACATCGCAGTGCAAGTGAGGACGCTGTGGATTCCGCCCGGCACGGCCCGGGGTGGGGTGGCCTGGCGCCTTCCTCTCAGGCCCCCGCATGTGGCCACCGCGCCGAGACGCCCAGGCGAGGCCTCTGAGCGGTGACGGGGGCTGGGCGCTGACTGCACCGCGGTGCCCTCGGCCGACCGGGGACACGCCGCGTGATTGTCCATCCTCCGCTGTGGCGCGAACGTGCAGTGCTGAGTCTTGCAGTCATTTTGGAGCAGGCGCTGAAATACTGCCGGCTGTGATCGCTAGGCTGTGCCTTACATCTCCAGAACGTACCCGTCTCCTAGTGGACGCGTGTGCCCCGGGACACCCCACAACTCCCGTCCCCAGGCCCCGGTCCCCACCGTTCCCCTCGGAATCTGCGAGGCGGGCGTTCTTAGAGTCCACGAGTAAGTAAGTGATACCACACCGTAGCTGTCTCCCTCTGGCTGATTTCACCAAACACAATGCCCTCAGGTCCAGCCACGCCGTCTCAAAGGCCAAGAGCCCCCTCCTAGGGCTGAGTGACATCCCGCGGTATGTGTGCCCACAGCTTCGTCATCCGTCTGTCCCCTGCCAGACACTGCGGGTGCTCCCCCACCCTGCCTGCCGCAGATAATGCCGCAGCAAACACGGGGTGCAGGCATCTTCCCAGCACTCTGTTTTCATTTTATGCGTGTGTGCATATGTGCATGTGCGTGCATGCGTGTGTGTGCGTGTGTTCAGAAATGTGACTGTCGGATCACATGCTAGTTATAGTGTTAAGTCTTTGAGGAACCTCCACGCTGTTTTCCGTGGTGGCTGCACCCATCAACCCCCGCCACCAGCAGGGTCCCCTCTCCTTCACGCCCTCGCCCGCTCTGATCTCTCGTCTTCTGGGTGGTGGCCATCCTAACAGGTGTGGCGCGGTAGCTTACCGTGATTTCAATCTGCATTTCCCTGGTGATTAACGATCCTTTTGTGTACCTCTTGGCCATTTGGATATCTCCTTGCAAAAATGACTCCAATTCCTCTGCCCATTTTTAATATTTTTTTAAGTGGTATGTGTTTTTATATATTTTGGGTATTAATTAACTTCTTACCTGATATGTGGTTTGCAAACATTTCCTTCATTCCATCGGTTTCCTTTTCACTCTGTTGATGGATTATTCCTTTTGCTGTGCAGATGTTTAGTTTGCTGTCATCCCACTTGTCGATTTGTGCTTTTGGTGTCATATCCAAAAAAAAAAAAAAAAAATTATTCCAAGACTAGTGTCAAGAAGTTTCCCCCCTATGTTTTCTTCTAGGAGTTGTACGGTGTCAGGTCTTACGTTTAATCCATTTCGAGTTAATGTTCGTGAGTGGTGTAAGATACGGTGTGATGTCATCACATATATATTACATATATTTCTGAGTGTGGATACCCAGTTCTCCCAGCACCGTTTGTCAAGAGACTGTCCTTCTCCTGTTGAGTGTTCCCAGCTTCCTTGCCAAATATTAATTGACAGCATTTGCAGGGATTCATTTTGGGGGTCTCCAGTCTGTCCCATTGGTCTGTGTGTCTGTTTTTATGGCAGGACCATACTGGTTCTAATTACTACAGCTTTGTATAATTAGAAGCCAGGAAGCGTGATGCCTCCGGCTTTGTTCATCTTTCTAAGGATTGCTTTGCCCATTCAGGGTCTGCTGTGTTCCCTAGTAAAATTTTACTATTGTAAAGTGTTCCTATTAATGTAAAAAAAAAAAAAATGCCATTGGATTTTGATAGGGATTACACTGAATCTATAGATGGGTTTGGGTAGTATGGACATTTTAATTATATTAATTCTTATCTGTGAACACAAGATAGCTTTCCATTTGTGTCTTCTTCAGTTTCTTTTATCCAAGTCTTATAGTTCGTATTACACAAATCCTTTACTTTCATGGTTAAACGTATTTCTAAGTGTTTTATCGATTTTGATGCTATTGTCAATGGATAGTTTGCTTTCTTTCTTTTTCAGATATTTCATTGTTAGTATATGAAACACAGCTGATCTCTGTGGGTTGGTGTTATAAGCTGCAACTTTACTGAATTCATTGATTAGTTCTAGCAGTTTCTTGGTTGAGTCTTTAGGATTTTCTACACATAAGATTATATAATCTGCAAATAATGACAATTTTGCTTTTTCCTTTCCAGTTCGGATAACTTTTATTTTAGGTCTTCTCTAATTATGGTAATCAGGACTTCTAGTACCATTTTGAATGGGATTAGTGACAGTAAATACCTTTGTCCCTTTCCTGATCTTAGAAGAAAAGCTTTCAACTTTTCACCATTAGGTGTGATGTTAGCTATGGCTTTGTCATCTCTGGCCTTTATAATTTGAGGTATGTTACTTTTATACCCAATTTGTTGAGAGTGTTTATTATGAAAGGGTTTTATCAAATGTTTCTCCTTCATCTAGTAAGATAATCATATGATTTTATTTGTCATTCTTTCAATGAGGTATATTGTATTTTTTGATATGTGTATGTTGAACCATCCTTGCATCTCAGAGATAAATCTCACTTAATCACAGTGTATGATCCCTTCACGGTGTTGTTGAATGCCGTTAGCTAACGTTTTGTTGAGAATTTTGGATTTGTACTCTTCAGGGATATCATTCTACAGTCTTCTTTTCCTACAGTGTCTTTATGTGGCTTTGGTGTCTGGGTGATGTGGCCTCATAAAGTGAAGAAGATTGAAAGTGTTCCCTCTTCTTTAATTTTTTTGGAAGAGTTTGAGGGGGATTGGTGTTAATTTTTCTTTAAGTGTTTGATAAAATTCACCAGTGGAGCCATCTGCTCCTGAGCTTGTGTGCTGGGAGGGTTTTGATTACTGATTTAATTTCCTTGTTTATTAGTGGTCTGTTAAAATTTTCTATTTCTTCCTGATTCGGTCTTGGTAGGTCGTATGTTTCTAGGAATTTATCCATTTTCTCTAGCTTATCCAATTTGTTTGTGTATCATAGTAGTCTATTATGATCCTATAAATTTCTGTAGTATCACTTGTAGGGTCTTCTCTTTCATTTCTGATTTTGTTAATTTGAGTGTTCTTTTTATCTTAGTTTAGCTAAAGATTTGTAAATTTTGATTATTTTTTTGAAAACCCAGCTCTTAGTTTCACTGATCTTTTCTATTGTTTTTCTAGTCTATATTTCATTTATTTCCACAATGATCTTTGTTATTTCCTTCTTTCTTGTAATTTTGGGCTTAGTTTGTTTTGTTTCTAGTTCCTTGAGGTGTAAAATTAGGTTGTTTATTCGAGATCTTTCAATTTTCATAACATACACATTTTTCACTAAAACTTCCCTTTCAGAACTGCTTTTTTAGGTTTTGGTGTGCTCTGTTTCTATTTTGTTTTGAGATTTTTTAAATTTCTCTTCTAATTTTTTCTTTGACCCATTGATTGTTCGGGAGTATGTTTTGAGTTTCCACATGCGTGTAAATTTTTCAACTTTCCTCTTGTTGTTGATTTCTAGTTATATCATTGTGGTCGGAAAAGATAGTTGGTATGATTTCAGTCTTCTTAAATTTTCTAAGCCCTGTTTTGTGGCCTATCATATGATTGATCCTGGAAAAAGTTCTGTGTGCACTTGAGAAGAATGCGTATTTACAGAAAATGGATAGAATGTTCTATAAACATCTGTTAGGTCCCTTTGGTCCAATGTATGGTTCAACTCGAACGTTCCTTGTTGATTTTCTGTCTGGATGATCTATCCATTGCTGAAAATGGGGTACTATTATTGTACTATTGCCTGTTTCCTCCTTCAGATCTGCTGCTCTTGCTTAAATATATTTAAACAATGTATTATTTAGTTTCAATGTTGGGTGCACATATACTTACCATTGTTATATCTTCTTGATGAACCGACCCCTTAAAAATATGGAACACTTCATAAATTTGCATATCATCTCTGTGCAGGGCCCGTGCTAATATTCTCTTTATTATTCTAATTTTAGTGCGTGTGCTGCTGAAGAGAGCATGACCCACTGTGTTATGAACAGATAAAACTTGTTTTAAACCACTAAATGTTCAGGTGGTTTTTTAAACAGCAAAAGGTAATTGATAAAGATTCAATCCGCTTGATGAATCTAGAGAGAGAGGTTGAGGGTGAGCAGTCCAACCCTTTTCTCTCATTCTCCTTCTGGGAGAAAGCAGCCCCCTGGGAATCCGTATTCTCTTTGTCATCTAGGCCATAAATCTCACAGTGTTGAGATGTACTGATATTTGTTTCCAAATGCTAAAGGGCTCGAAGTTAAAGTCAGTAGTTGGCTGAACTCAAGGCCCAAACCAAATGTTGCCATAAAAAAAAAAGAACTAGTAATCAAGAATAACTCTGAAAAACAATTAAAAATTTAGAATTATTATAATAATGTTAGTAGTAGATTAGTAAAATTAAATCTTTTTAATATTTAACAATATATTTCAATTTCTTTTCTCTCTACATTCTCTATTATGTCAGAATGGAAAGTCATTTGTCAAAATATTGCATTTTTTTCTCATGAAATTCCCAGGTAGCAAAAATGATCATTTAATTTATTCTCAAAAGATGTGAAAAACATCTCAGTGAGGTCTTTTTATTGAGAACGGGTCGTTTCCTGTATGGGATTTGGTGTTGACACTGTCCGCTACTCATTTTCATGTGAATTTAGTTTCCCTGTTTATCAGAAGGATGTTTTGTTCTGACGATTCCTGTTGTCTCTGCGTAGTGTTCAACATAGTTTTTAAAGGTGATTTTTCTGCGTTTTTTTCTTGCTCTCTCTGTCTGTCCCATATTTCTCTAGGCCTTTTCTTTCCTTCGTCTTGGTTTCTCCTTCCTGATCAGTTTTGATTTGGCTCCTGCTTCCCCTGAGTGCGAGGCCCTGAGGGCAGTGGGTGGGAAGGTGGGTTTGATAAGCCTGGTGGCCCAGCTCGCTGGAGGCCCCCGCTGCCTCACCTGCTCATCAAGATGATTTTATGTGGAAATAGGGTTTTTGCAGATGAAAGTAGTTCAATGAAGTCATACTAGAATTAGGTGGCGCCCGCCCCCTCCAACATGACCGGTGTTCTTATGGGAATATGAAGGCAGAGAGGAAACGTCATGTGACCACAAAGGCAAACATTGGAGTTACGTAGCTGCCATGCCAACGACTGCCCAGAGATGTCCCCTCACAGGCTCCCCTGGGAAGACAGGCCTCGTGACACCTCGCTTTCAGACTTTTATCCTCCAGCACTGTAGGACAATGAATTTCTTTTGACGTGAGCTACCTGTGTGTGACACCTGGTCATGCCCGCCCTAGGCAACCACGTCCTAGGTAAGGGCTGCGGGGCCTCTGAGCTTCCTGTCCGCAGCCTGTGGTGAGCAACGTGGCCGGTCTTCGCCATCACAAAGAGACATCCCGTGAAGAATCTCACCTGACTCTGTGGTGCGCACAGAACGCAGCACCCAGGAACTTGGAAGGCATTAGCGGGTGTCTTTCCGCAGAGTTCGAGGCTTCTGTAACCTTGACAGTTTTGTCGCACTGAGGTCTCCGGTCCCTTAAGGACAGAGGCGCATGTGGGATGCTCTGGAGATGCAACCCATCTGCTCCGGGGCTGTGCGTGGCCCTGCACCCCATGCCGCTGGCCTCCTGGCATCGTTCTGTGGGGACACATCATTTTCTGTCACGAAAAAGTCTGGCTTCTAAGGGATGGGTGAACTTTGAGCATCTCCAGTCTTGGAACTGGTGTTTTAAGTGTTAAGTTCTGAATCACCAAACGAACTGGCACATCCCAAAAAACGAACAATTTTTTTTTGCGAGTTGTGCAAACGAGCAGATACGTATTAGAGAAGGGTCCTGACTGATTCTTCCCTATGAATCGGGGGCCGCCGGGGGGATCCTGCAGCATCGTCAGAATTAGCATCAAAGGCGAGGGCTTTACTGTGCTTGGAGAACCACAGGGGGATGCACTCATCGGCACTAATTAGTGCATTGAGTGCACTAATTTCTGCACTAATTTCTGTAGGTGAAATGCACTAGTCATGCCCACACGACACCCGTGTTTGAAGCCATTGCACCGAAGACGTAGGGTATAATTTTCTGTGGGTCATTTCCTCCTGAAGTGTGAGCTAGATCGGAGTTGCAGGATTTTCTCTTCTTGCCTCATTCAGTTCATGCTGCCCCTCCCATTTCAATAGTCTCGAAGTAGTTGGTGACTAGAACGGTGCTTTTTAAATCTGCGCTTCATGAGGTTTCTCATTCACAGATGGAGTCAGTAGGACTGGACTGGGTTCAGGAAACCACATGTATAGTAAGACCCAGATCCTTATTATCTATGTTCTATCTATCTATCTACCTGTCACCTATCTATATCATCTATCTATCTATCTATCTATCTATCTATCTATTCATCCATCATCCATCTATATATCTATCATCTACCATCTGTCTGTCTATCATCTATCTCTATCATATCTATCTATTTGTCTGTCTGTCTATCTATCTATCTATCATATCTGTCTATCATATCTATCTATCTATCTATATCTATCTATCTATTCATCCATCATCCATCTATATATCTATCATCTACCATCTGTCTGTCTATCATCTATCTCTATCATATCTATCTATTTGTCTGTCTATCTATCTATCTATTCATCCATCATCCATCTATATATCTATCATCTACCCTCTGTCTGTCTATTATTTATCTCTATCATATCTATCTGTCTGTCTGTCTATCTATCTATCTATCTAATCATTTATCATCTATCTATCATCTATCTCTATCATATCTATCTATCTGTCTATCTATCCATCTATCTAATCATCTATCATCTATCTGTCTATCATCTATCTCTATCATATCTATCTATCTATCTATCTATCTATCTATCTAATCATCTACCATCTATCATTTATCTCTATCTATCTATCTATCTATCATATCTGTCTATCATATCTATCTATCTGTCTATCTATCTAATCATCTATCTATCATCTATCTCTATCATTATCTATCTATATCTATCTATCTATCTAATCATCTATCATCTATCTCTATCATATCTATCTCTCTTTCTAATCATCTATCATCTGTCTATCATCTATCTATCTATCTATCTATCTATCTATCTATCATATCTGTCTATCATATCTATCTATCTATCTATCTATCTATCTATCTATCCATCTATCATATCTGTCTATCATATCTATCTATCTGTCTGTCTATCTATCTATCTAATCATCTGTCATCTCTGTTTTCCTATGACCCCCTCTGAGACCTGCATCTGACCATCGCCTCTTGCGGCCTCTGTCTCCTTCCTTCCCCCACACCCATGCGAAGGCAGAAGCAGCAGCTCGCCCCTTCCCCTTCATATCTGG
This sequence comes from Macroglossus sobrinus, assembly GCA_004027375.1. Lineage (NCBI taxonomy): Eukaryota > Metazoa > Chordata > Mammalia > Chiroptera > Pteropodidae > Macroglossus > Macroglossus sobrinus. Next base: position 44,580 of record PVKZ01005489.1, on the reverse strand, counting down.
ACCACCCCTCCCCCCGCAAAGTAAAACTCTTTGGCCAAGTCTGTCTTTTCATATGCTAACTGGGAAACTAAGACCGTGGCTGTGTTGTATTTTGTGCACTGATTACTGAGGGAACCAGTAAGATAATGCAACTGGTTTGGACACACATGTGTATCTCTATAAGTCCTTAGGAATGCTGAAATGAATCTGCAGACAGATGGACACGTGGCTGATATCCACAGGGCCACAGCCAATTATATCCCACATGAGAATATCCGTTTGCATTCCTCTGGACAAGATTGGTTTGCATTACTGTACGTTTCCTAAGACCTACTGAGTCATAACAGAGTTTGAAGATGGTCCGATTTCAGCCTGGAAGGGTGTGCTGGACACGACACCCGGTGGTTTTTCTCACGTTTCAGTGTCTTTCCACATTTTCCTGACCCAAAGACCCACATCTCCTTATCCGTAAAATGAGAGATGTGCACTAGTGACCTGTGAGAACCTTCAATTCCAACGTCCTGGGACTGTGGTTCCGCGGCCATTACCCACGTGTGTGCATAGAACGCGCGGGATTTCTGTGCTGGTGTGGCGGGACCGCTGTGGTCATCTGTGTCAGTCAAAATCAGCCATGACCATGAGGGCCTCTTCGCGTAGTCTCCATCTGACGATACCATCGGACGTGAGCTCCGCCCCTGCCCCAGGCACTTGCGTGCCTGTGTGTGCCCTGTAAGTGGACGCAGAACCCAAGCACAGACAGTCTAACAGATTCACTCCCTGTCTCGACCCAATGCTACCTACACAAGACGCCGGTAACTTGGCTCATGTGAAAAAGGCAGGACAATATGGTAGAGTCTCGTTGATGGTGAACATTTGAAAAGCGACGAAATCAAGCTTGTGTAATTCTGGTGGACTTCCCTGCAGGTCAAATACTTTCCTTTCTCTAAACACAGAGCCCAGGTGTCCCCAAAAGCTCTCTACTTACTTAGTTTTCTAAAAAATCTACTATAACTGAAGCTGCAAACCCATGAGTAATGATTATATTGTTTGAGGATAAACATTCTGCTTTGTAGATGTTATCAGGTAAAACCCCATTCGGTTTAGACATCAGCATCCAAACTTCTTTTTCTATTTAAATTTGTTGACTCTCATTTGAATGGTCTCATTTGAACTAAAACGAATCTTCTTGATGGTAAGACATAAAAACAATCCCATTTCTTTGTTTCAGTCTCCTTCTCCTTTTATCCTAGTCATCTCTGTAGAGTGCTGGGCAGCGCTGGGGGAGGGCTTCTGGTAATCACACACCTACACGCGTGCACGGCAGGAAGTACGAAGTCCACACCTGATCCCCTGGGTGGCTGCGACCTGATGAGTCACAGAAGCACTCAGTAGCGACTGCTCCTGCGTGGTGAAGCTTTACATGCCAGGTGCCTTCCTTTCTGCTCCCATAACGTAACATGGATTCTAGGGCCAAAATATCCACCAGATGCACACGCACACACACTTGTGTCTGTCTACACGGCGCACAAAGGTGTTTGGTCGCCGTGCGACGTCAGGGAGGCCTCGGCGCGTAGGGAGGACCACGACCCTCCACTGCCCCGCCGCCGGCCGCCTTCTCCCCGAGGCCCCCTTTCTCCGCGTCGTCTCTTCACCAAGGACGACCGGCCTGAGCCTGATCTCCACTGGGCCCCTCCTACACGGTCAGGACGCCCGCCCACAGGGGGTGAGGACGGGCACCGTCTCGGGCTCGTTGTCCTCTCCCACGGGACTGCTCGGGGCCGTGGACCTAGAGTCCCTCTCTTCTTCCCCTCTCTCTGTCTCTCTCTCTTCTCCCTCTCTGTCTGTCTGTCTGTCTGTCTCTCTCTCCCAGTCTCTCTGTTTCTCTGTCTGCCTGTCTGTCTCTGTCTCTCTGTCTGTCTGTCTGTCTCTCTCCCTCTCTCTCTGTCTCTCTGTCTGTCTCTGTGTCTCTGTCTGTCTGTCTGTCTGTCTGTCTGTCTCTCTCTCTCTCTCCCCTCCCCCAGGGCATACCTGACCCGTGTTTCCTATTTGCGAAGGACAGCACTTTAGTCTCAGGCCTTAGGTGGGTTCTCCATTCCAGAATAACCCCCTCCCTTTCACGGGGGTGTTTTTGAACGGTGCCTGTGCACACGGATGCACAGCGCTTCGTACCCCTCCTGCGGCTGGCGGTCCTCGCGGGCTCCGTCATCAGTCAGAAGCTGGAGGGCCCGGGGGGCAGCTCATTCCCTCCTTCTCCCGCCGGGGCGATCCCCCCATCATCGATGACTTGTCCTTGGGAAGGGGCTCGGTTCCTGCAGGGAGGAGGGGTGTCATGCGTTGCCCCAAGAGGGGCCGAAGGGGTGACTGTGGAGAAACTCTGAGCCGTGGTGGAAAGCACATATGTCCACTTCTTTACAGTCCGCACAAAAACGCAGGAACGTGCTCTCCTCAGTTCAGGACTCAGCCACGGAGCCGGGTTCTAACCCGAGCGCTCGGCCTTGCTTTCCGAGAGAGGTCGGCCACTCCTCCCCAGCGTCCCTCCCTCCGCCGATGCGCATCGTCCCTTTATTCCTTGAAATCTCGATTCCGTCATGGTCTTGAAAAGATCAAGCTGTTTAGGACGGGCGTGCGACTTTTCTGTTTATATCTAGAATTTTCTACCCAAATGCCTTCCGAAAGCCGTTTCTCTCCAGAGCCTGTGTCTCATAGGAGCCTCGGCGCTCAAAAAAGATCATGCAATTTATCATTGAACTCTTTCCCGTACAAATTTTAGTGCCGGTGAAACATACCGTTGCTAACCATAGATTTTAACTATCAAAAATAAATACAACCTGTAAAACTCTGAGATGTTTATAAAAAAAAAAAAAAAGCCTGCCTTTATTAAAGCCGGTATTTAAAAGCGAGTTGAAATCCATATGTCACGTCTGACATGCGGTTCGAATACTTGTTCAGGCCACAGAGAGCCCTCCCCTCTGGATAACAGGTGACTCAAACCATGGACTGAGAGACCGAAGGAGGCCACCTGGTGACAACTCTGAGCGCCCACCGAAAGCACGTCGAAACTCACGGGGGAGCGACGTACCACCACCCCCGTGTTCGAGTGGCTTGGATTAACACCCCTCCTGGGCCGCCCCTTCTGGGCCCCCTCGCAGACCCGGATCCTGACTGTGGGGGCGGGGGTGGGGGTGGGAGGCGTCCGCTCTGCCAGGGACAGGACGGCAGCGACACCCCGAGAAAGGCGGGCCAAGCAAGGGGAAGAGGGAGCCGAGCACAGCCGAGTGGGAGCCTGGCCCCGTGCACCCAAGAGCCCGACGCACGGCTGCACCCCCTACACCAAGCTGAGGGACCCCGCTCTCCCTGACCCAGACGGAAACCCTCCCCTCCTGGAAGTACAGGACACGCGTCCACAGCCTGGCACGCCTCTCGGCCACTCCCCAGACGTGAGCGGGCCGCCACCTGTCAGGAGGCCGAAAGGGAGGGTCCCAGGGCTGGGCAGCTCCCGGAGGAGCCGGGCGTTGGGGCGCCCCTCCTCTAAGCTGGGGAGGCGGTGGGGGACGCCATCCCCGCCCTTAGCGCCCCTCCCTGCTCACATGAAATGCACAGAGCATCTCTCTCTCTCTTAAAATCGTGGGAACACTACGAACAGTCGGTTTACACGTCCTAGCAAAAGCTCCTTTACTGCGTGTACGTGGAGAATGTGGGATGTGATGGCGACATAGAGAAACCATCGCGTCACAAATACCGCAGTGTCCAACCACCTGAGACCTTTTCAGTGCCGTCGCTCTCCGCAGCGGCTCCGTGGGGGCAGAAATGAAATTACGTCCCCCGGAAGCCCGCAGCCTGAGCTGGGAGAAGTGCGTTTTCCTGGGCAGGGAGCAGCCACCTCGGCCCCGGGCCCTTCCGTGGATTCGGCACGCTGCTGCCCATGTGGCATGTGCCCGGACCCTTCCTCCACCAAGGGGGAGGCTTTCCAGCGATTTTTTGTGGGTTTTTTTTGCACCAAAGATGATGGTAGGTTACTCCAAAAATGACTTTATCTGAATATAAGAGAAATGCTCTAAAAATTCTCAGTCTTCGAGATTAAACAGTAACGCTCTGAGACAGAAGGCTCTGGAAAACGGTCCGACGGCCCCCGGGCGACCCACTCAGAGAACCTGCTCCCCCCCGCCCCCCCGGCTGCTCGGGGAGGCGGCGGATGGCTCAGAGAGTCACATTACAGGGCGGTTACATAACTGGCTGCCTGCGTGGCTTTGTAACTATTTCTCTGGTTCCCGCGGGGTTCGAGGGGCACCCCCCCCCCGTTACCAGGGGCGAGAACGAGGGACGGACAGGCCAACCTACACGGACAGAGGGAGCGAGGGACAGCGAAGGGGGAAACGGATTCGTGACGACACGCACGTGTAAAACACCCTAATCGGGAACAATGCGGCGCGTTAAAATAGATCTGTGAAAGGTATTCATTGCTGGGCACTTTTCCATTAATTTTGCAAAGGTCTTGCCCTCCTGAAGAAACACTTCTGACTAACAGGGGTTTTCCTGACCACTCAGTTTCTGCTGCTGCTGCGTCCTACGGCGGCGACACGGCCACCCTATATTTGGTCCCTGACACGGCCGCCACGGAAATGAGTGGCAAACACTTTCAGCTTTCTGGCTTCACTGTGGGATCCAGCGCTGAGTGCGACCGAACTGGCAGAGAGCCTCCCTAAGTCACAGTCTACCTGGCAAGTAAGAGTTTCCAGAAAAAACGGTGACACATATGGGAAGGAAAATAGAACGGTGAACTCACCCCAAAAAAAAATCCCTTTTGATTCATAGACTGTCTACACGATCGAAACGTAAGAAATTATTTCTCTTTCTCTCACCAGACTCGTCTCAATTCCCAGACAGGTAGGGACTCGGGGGGCAAGTAAAACTCCCCTGGGTTCGCGTGAGCGCCTGGAAAATCGGGGTCCTCGGTGATGAGAAAGGGGGAGCCGGTGCCCAATGCGGGGGGTGGTACTGACTCGGGGATGGTGGGGTAGGGACTTGAATGCCCTTAAACCGTTTTTAAGGAAAATTAAGTATCCTATTTGGGGAAAAAAGGAGATCAGAGAACGTGGGCCTTCCACAGCTGGGACCAGCGGCATCTGGGGTGCCATGGACTCGAAGCTGCATTCCTGTCATTCATGCCATTTGTTCCCGGCAAACAGGGCTGGCTTCTCCAGGGAGGGACGCGGCGATGACTGAATCCTCTGGCTGGTTCGCATCCATGTCCGTGGGCCCTCGGGAACGCTGTGGGGCTGGGTGGGTCCATGTGTCTCCCTCTGGGACTGAGGAAGAGAACAGAGCAGTCCCCACAGTCCTGTGGCCACAGACGAGAGAACTGGTCGGCAGAAGCCAGCGCCAAGGTCCCCTACTCGGAAAAGGGCTCCAGACGCAGCCAGGATAGGAGAAGACGCTGCCGTTTGCAAGGACCGTGCCCTCTGTCTTCTGTTTGGGATTTTGAAGTTCTTCTAGCGAAACCGATTCCATTATCTATATACTTGTTGGTGGATGTGTAAATTATGACCGCTCCGTTGGAGGTCAGCTCAAGAAATATCTAGAAAAGCTGAGGACACAGATTCCATGCAGCTCAGCGGTGGGCTGACCCCCGAGGTGGCCGTGTCTGCAGCTGGGGTCTTCAGGAGGTAATCAAGGTTAAGCAAGGTCATCGGGTGGGGCTCTACTCTGACCGGATAAGGGAGGGGACAGCTGCCCACCTCTTTCTCTCGTCTCCCCGCACCTTCCTCCCTCTCTAACGTGTGGACACAGCTAGAAGGTGACCACCTACAAGCCAGAAAGAGGGCTGTCACTGAACGAACATGACAAACACTGCCACCCTCGCCTCAGACACCCAGCTTCCAGAACCAGGGGACAATGAACTCCTGTTGTTTAGGGCCGCGACAGTGGCCGCCCCACAAAAGCTCTTATACGCGCATGTGAAGGGAAGGGACGGGTACTCGTCACAGTGCTGTTCCTAAGAGTGACATCGTGAAGACAGTCCAGCTTCCAGTGGACAGACAAACTGTGGGCTCGCATCCCAGAATGCGATAGAGCCGTTGGATGACCACGGTCCACATGATCAACGGAAACAGATTTCAAGAAATACAATGTCGCGTTAAAAAAAAAAAAAAAGCTTAACAAGATAGTCATACGTGATACCAGGTAAAATCCGCACCACCTGAAACCACAGTGTATAATTTTAGGGATACAGACGTGTGTAATAAAAGTACCGACCGCTGCCTGGAAATGACACCCACCAGCTACTTCTGAGAAGGGGGAGGAAAATGACAGGGGAGGCAGGAGGGGACTTGTTGCTGCATCCGTAACGTCTTAGGTCTTCATAAGAAATGGGATTCCTGCCAGCCACAGGGGCGAGTTTGCGTCTGTCGCGTCTGCGTGCCGCCTGGCTCCTTTCTTGCAGGCTTCCCCTATTTCTGTCGTTAGCAGGGGTTTTGTTTCGTCCCCTCTGGGTTCTCAGCGGGACAGTAGCCCCTTCCCAGACAGACCTCCTCTTCCCCACCTGCTGTACGTGCCGCCGTGAAGAGCCCGGGGAAGTTTAGGTGACATGACCAAAGGGTCCACCCTCCACAGTGACTCGAGGATCGGAAGGGGGTCGTTTGTTTTATCCCATAGCGGGCTGTGTACGTCTGTTCTTTATATTCTGTAGAGACAGTGGCTCCAACTTTATCGTGCGACCCCGAAATACTCCCCTGTGCCCAGACCAGGGCCGCGGGGGGCCGTGCACCTGGTCCCCCCTGGCTCACGACATTGGCCTGCTCGGGAGGGTCCCGATTTTCTACTTTGGGAGAAAAGGGCATAAGGAAATGAGGCAACGGATGGATCTGGAAATTTTTTCTCAGTGATCAAGAAGTCAGCAGAAGCCTTACAGTGGAGGCTGTGGAGAGTATAACTCATTTCGGCTCAGAGGTTTTCTTTAGGACGTGTACACTTCGTAAGACAGATGTTCGATACTGTGTGATATAGACAGACGTACGGCATGACAACTTAGTCGTCCTTTATTACTGAATTTCCAAATTAACCCAAATATTGAATTTTCAATAAATGAATGACGTGGAGGGTTCCGTGATGTAATATGGAAACGGTGGGTAGGAAGTATTTGGGGACATTTAGAATCGGTTGTAACGCTGCAGCAGCTCACAAATCCAGACGAAAACAAGCATGTTTCACAACATGCTCTCGATCACGTTTGACGTGGCCGGGGTGCAGAATTTGGTTGCGTCCATTAGGTAGCGTCAACCTTCCTCAGACACCTGATAGGGTTCCTTGACCTACATTTCATGAAAAATAAATCAATACAAGGACTCAAAGGAGAAAGACTGGCCTCACCGTGAGGAATGACAAAATACAACTTAGGCACAATTTCATTCTACATATTTATCCAAAACACAGAGTTGGGGAGAGGTGATGTGCGTGCGTGCGCGCGCGCGTGCACACACACACACACACACACACACACACACACACACACACACACACGTGCTTAGCCAGACAGAGGCAAGAAAACAATCTCTACTCTTGCTCAGATTAGGTTGCTGTCTTTTCCATTTTTTGGCCTCTGCTGGTTCTCCGCAGTGTGTCCCAAATGTGCTTCCATCTATTTGTAAAAACAAACACGACACAACAAAAACCAAAATCTCAGCCTCCTGCTTATCTGATGGTTCAAAATTCATTTCAACTCCCTGGCAAGTGGTATTCCTAAAATATTCTCTTCTTTCAACACGCCGGGCAAAACGTCTGTGCGCTCGGTGTCCTCTGGCCAGACGCCTCCGTGATGTTACCCGGTGTTAATCCTAGTCCTCTGGGCAGCAAGGGGCCTTTCTGGACAGGTTAGCAGTGAAAACGTGAAGGCTGTGGTGGCACTTTATTGAACAGTCGTAGGACGTGGCAGTTCACGGGTGTTCAGTAAGTGACAGCGTGGGCTTGCTACTTGCATTTATAATTTATTTCCTAATTGAGACGGTTTTATATTTGATTTATCCACGATATATTTCCGACAGACGTAAAAGATACTTCCAAATTTCTCATTAAAAAAGACAGAAATAATGTAATACAGTGTACCCATGTATTTTTTCAATAGCTTAAAATTCCTTTAAAGGACCTTATCCAGAATATAATTAATTTACTTTGACTATGGGTGTTCCTTCGTGTATATGCAGCTAATTCTTTCATAATATGGCACGTTTCCCCCAAACGGACTCTGCGGAACTGTGTTATTAACTTTTTAGTTAAATGTGAGGAGCAGAAAATGTTCTGTTCTCAGCGAAACTAGTTGACATTTGAGGCTAAAACAACTTAAATAAGTTTCGTTTTTGGAGACCTGCGGGCTGATGGGTGCCTGACGATTATACAACATGGGATGCTGAAGTGTACAGTGTAACCAACGCCCTTCCTTCTTGATATCGTGTTATAGAACGCTTATTGATATGGCTGGGGTACTATTTTTGTAAATATGTAGGCTGACTCTATAAACTTGGACTGACATTTTTTATTCATGTTTATAGGTTATCTTCCTAACCTAGTTTTGAAATGCAGTTGAATTTTTTTTTTACTTCTTTTATTTAAATTATAAAATTTATGTTCCTGTAAATTCAAAGGATACCCAAGTAGGGTGACTCAAAAGAAAACATCTTCACCTTCTCCCAAGTCACACCTTCTTCCCTCAGAAGTAACCATTTTCAACAGTTTTGTGACTCTCTCGTTAGTCATTTTTGTATGAAACACTGAGTTCTTACCTCAAATAATAGTCAGAGGAAAAAGTCAGACGTCTGCGAAATTGGATTGGAGGGGAAAATATGTTCTAAAAATCGCCCGATGATCTACGTTCCTCTGATCGTTCCATGGTTTCCGATTCGAATAATGTCAGGTTGGTTCTAAGCAAAATTTTCGACTTTTCATTAACACGAGTCATCCGTTGCCAAAGAAGTGGCTTAAAGAATAATACAACTTCTGTAAATTTTTTTTCCCAACGTGTGCTTGAGACATTACATCTTTAACTTTGAACTTGCTTTAAATCCTTCCCCTGGTTCATGTCCAAACTGTCCCGAGAAGCACAACCCGAACAGCACCTCCGCTCAGCGAGCCCCGACGCCCCCTAGTGGCCCGACATCCACACTGCAGCGTGCGGGGCCAGCCCACTAATTTCAGAGTGCTTCCCTCTCTCGTTCATTTCGCAAGTATTTAAACTTGCACTGAACATTATCTGGTCCAATGAGCAGCGTAAAATGATTTGGAGGGCGATGGCCACATATAAAATAGCAAGTAATCACTTTGATCACTATCGTCCGTCTCTGATCTTCCAAATTAATGTGCTTGTCTCGTCTGCCTGCCCTTGGCCACATTATGACTCTCTACTAAAATCTATTCCTTTTCTAAAAAATTATCTTTTTTTTTTTTTAATTTCACTTCTCCAGATTTATCCCTTCCCTTAGGTGTGACTTCACTCCCTTTCCCGAACCACAACGGAAATAACCGCTGGGTTCACTTTTCTGCTTCTCCCCCTGTGAGCATATAGGCCACCAGCCTCCCAGTTACAGACGGCCCCTGACAAGGCGTGAGGAGAGCAGTCGAGGGTGGAGCCCGCAGGCCTGACTCCGAGTCCGGCATCTCTGCGATGCTGAGCTTCTCCCTTAAACTGTCTGCCTCTGTTCCCCCCCCCCCCACCCCCGGAAAGTCAGAACGATGATCACAGTATCTGGTAGGCACAGGATTTAAATCCAAAAATCCACGTGGAGGACGCAGACCAGCGCCTAGCCCATCGTAAGCGCTTGACAACTGTTACTGAACACTGCTGTTTCATCAGAGCCCTCTAAATAAAAACAAGGCAGCACGAATGGAAGATTAGAACCCAGTTTTTTTTTTTCTTTTCCAAAGCAAACAGCTTTTTATTAGTCAGGCCCTCGCCATCCCTTGTTTAAGCGGTGGCGGTCACCTCATAGCTGGCCTTCCAGCCAGCTTGTCCCTCCCAACTCCAGTTCACTGCCATCAGTCAAGATGTGTCTTCCTAAAAATAAGGTTGACCTTTGTGGTTCAGGATGTGATGAACTAGTCTTCCCGGTGAAAACAACTCTGCAAGCTAATGTGGGAAACAGCCGTGTGTAGGAGCTGGAAGCGCCCAGTTCAGGCAGGACTGGGGGAGGTGGTGGTGGTGGTGGTGGGGGTCCCACGCCCACCACGGCTCCTCCCTGAGGGCCTTTTCCAATTCACCAAACGGCGGGGAAACAGCCCCCCAAGAAAGGCAGGAATCTTACAGGGCTGAGGAGGAACAGGTTGGAATTCGGGGGGCTGCCAACGCGTCTAGAACTTGAGTGGAAAATTTATAGAGAGCAATAATCCAAGGCGAAGGGAAATGAGCAAACCCGTCCAGCTCCCCTCCTCCCTTCGTCACGGGCTAACCCCTGAGTTACGGGCCTGGGGAGATAGATGCAGCAAACAGCATCCGGGAGAACAGAGAGCTGAGCAAAAGCTCCTTTAGGTAGCCGGGCAGTGCTGCAAAGGTCGAAATTTTAAATCAAGGCAAGCCGAAAGGGGCAAGGGATGCGGCAAATGGCCTGAGTTTCAGTCAAGACACGCGTTTTGTATCCTGGGAGTGAGCGAGTCCTCCTCTCTTCACTCAGTCTCACGCTTACTTCCTGTCTTGTTGCTAACAGCCATTTCTTTTAAATAATTTTTAAAATTTTTCAGTTCGAGTTGGCACACGATATTATATAGGTTTCAAGTGTGCAGCATAGTGGTTAGACAGCTATATATTCACGAAGCGATCACCACGATGTGTAGCCTGCAGCTAGCTCCACGCACAGTCATCGTAATGTCACTGACTGCATTCCCCGTGCTGTGCTGTGCTCTGTATTCCCGTGGCTGCTTCGTAACTGGCGATTTTCATCTCAGTCTCCTCCCCTTTTTTACGCAGCCCCAACCCCTATCTGGCAACCACCAAACCGTTCTCTGAGTTGCTTTGAGTTGGTGTTCTGTTTTGTCCCTTAGATTCCACACGTACGTGAAATCATACGGCATTTGTCCTTCTCTGTCTGTCTGATTGACTCAGCTGAACTCCCTCTAGGTCCGTCCATGTTTGCTGCAGATGGTGAGATTTCATTCTCCTTCATGGGTGAGTAATATTCCATTGTGTATATGTATCGCCTCTGCTTTATCCACTCATACACGGGTGGACACCCAGGCGGCCTCCATATCTTGGCTCTTGTAAACAGTGCTGCAATGAACATATAGATGCACATGTCCCTTTGAAGTAGTGTTTTGAGTTTCTTCGGATAAATACCCAGAAGTGGGATTGCTGGGTCCTTCTGTGTCTCTCGTTATAGCCTTTGTTTCAAAGTCTGTTTTGTCTGGTATAAGTATTGCTATCCAGCTTTTCATTGGTTTTTTTTTTGGTTTGTTTCTATTTTCATGGAATATTTTTTTTCCATCCTTTTACTTTAAATCTGTGTATATCTTTCCATCTGAAGTGAGTCTTTTGTAGGCAGCCCACGTAAGAGTCTTATTTTCTTATCCATTTAGCTGCTGTATATCTTTAATTGCTGTATTGAATCTATTTACATTGAAAGTAATTGTTGATTGATATATAGTTATTGCCATTTTATTATTCACTTTTTTTTTACCTTTTTTTCCTTTTTTTTCTTAAAATTCCTCCGATATTTCCTGTAATACTGGCTTGGTGGTGATGAACTCATTTGGCTTTTTCTTGTCTGGGGAGCTCTTAACTGTTTTTTAATTCTAAATGAAGGCTTTGCTCGGCAGAGTGATCTTAGTTGTTGGTCCTTGCTTTCCATCACTTAGAATATTTTGTCCAATCCCTTCTGGCCTGCAGAGTTTCCGTTGAGAAATCAGCTGACAGTCTTTTGGGAGCTCCCTTTGGGTAACTAACTGCCTTTCTCTCGCTGCTTTTAACATTGTCTTTAACCTTTGTCATTTTAATCCTGACGCCTCTTTGGGTTCATCTTATCTGGGACTCTCTGTGCTTCCCGGATTCTATGTCTATTTCCTTCACCAGGTTAGGGAAGTTTTCTGTCATTATTTCTTCAAATAGATTTTCAATTCCTAGCTCTTTCTCTTCTCCTTCTGATACTCCATAATATGAATGTTGGTACACGTGATGTTGTCCCAGAGGCCTCTTAAGCTAGCCTCATTTTTGTTAGGTTCTTAATCATAGCCATTCTAACAGGGGTAAGGTGGTACCTCAATGTGGTTTTGATTTGCATCTCCTTTATAAATAGTGATGTTGAGCATCCTTTCATCTGTCTGTTGGCCATGTGTATATCCATCTCCCTTGGAGAATTATCTATTCAGGTCTTCTGCACATTTTTCAATTGGATTTTCTTGCTTTTTTCCCAGGTGGGACAATTAAAATTACATTTTCTACAAACCTAGAGAGAATACTGTTAAAAAACAGATCATTGACATCTAACTGTTACATAGTTTGAACATCTGTAGAAATAACCACATGAAGTACATTTCTTAAAATTTAAATGCTGAACCATAATCTAAATCAAAAGATAACAAAAAATGCATACAACACGTATGACAAAGATTAAATTCCTTTGTATATAAAGAGTTCCTACAAATGAATAAATTTTAATAAATGCAATGGGAAATTAGGCAAAGAACGTGGATAGACAAAACACAGAAAAGAAAAAATATACATCCTAAACATGAAAAGACAATGCCCATCATAAGAGAAATAAATATTAAAACTATAATGAGATTATCCGTAACTCATCAGATAGGCAGAATTCAAAAAGTTTGGTAATACCTTATCAAAGAATGGACATTTTTCATGTACTGTTGAGAATATAATTTGGCAAAAATCTATTGGGAGGATAGTATCTATCAAATTTTAAAATGTTTAAATTAAAATTTATTTATTTTTTTACTCAACTATTTTACTTTTAAGAATTCTACCAGTATACGCACACTTATATGCATCCTCAGTAATAAGTAATAAAACACTTGGGCTTGAATGGGAAGGAGACTTTTATTTAGAATTCGTTCATGTGGATTTTTAAGTATATTGCCCTCTTATAAATATCTTAAATTTAAGATATTTATAAGATATTTAAGATATTTATAAATATCTTAAATTTAAGATATTTATAAGTAAATCTTATAACTATCTTAATTTTCACATGTGAAGCATGTTCAGCAGGTATAGTTTTGGTAGATAACGAAGGAAACACTACATAATTAGGAATTAAAGTTACTATGAAACGCTTAAGAATGTTCATGAGCACATGCCATTCTAGCTTCAATCAGAAAAAAAATTGTCTTGATACAAAAAAAACTTCAGTCTTCCATTTGAGCTAAAAAATGAACCCGGTGGGGGCGATTAAAGTCTTATCTGCAATCCTTTATCGCTCAGAAGACCACTATTTGGTCTAGGAAGAGCTTGACATCTGGATAAGGAGTCTGGGTATCCGAGTTGCCGGGGAAACGCGCTGCAGGCAGGGACCGGGCGGGCAGGGCTCTACTTGTGGAGGAGAGAACAGCAAGAGCGGCTTCCGTGAGCCCGGGGGGACGGTGGCCTGGCCTGCAGGTCCCCTCCAGAAGCCCACCCAGGGCAACCAGCCAGCCACACCCCTCTCGTTGTGCAGCAGGACGCCCCCATCCCTGCCCCCGCTCCATCCTCTCTCTGAAGAGGACAGATACAGCAGCGGGGTTGGCCAGGTGCCATAGGACACACTGAGCGAAACAGGGAGAGAGGCTGTCAGAACGGGTGACAAGGCCAGCACAACTGTGAGGACTCCATCTCTGGGTGAGGAAGGATCCCAGGGGCAAAGCCCATTCGTATGCAGCCCCAATGGGGGTCCAAAGGCAGCCGGCAGGAGGCCGCCTTTCCCAGCAGACTGGCTCTTCCACAGAAGACAAAGAAAATGAAATATTAGCTCAGAAATTATAATTTCCCTGAGAGGTTTTATCCATAGGGAAGCAGCGTAATGAAGAGTAAAGATACAAGATTTAGAATGCATGTTTTATTTAGTAGCCATGCTCAACTGAGCAATTTTTAAACTTAAGTTCTCCGAACTTCTGTTGTCTCATGTGTAGTCAGACGATGCGAACACCACCAGCTTCCAAGTTGTAATCTATTAACTGAGACAACGAGTCAAATTCCTAGCACCTATCCTAGGGTATCGGCATTAAATAAGTGCGAACTTACAGGGTCAAATTTATAGGGAAATCTGGATGCTACAGTGCTGCTTCGAATTTCTTCATAGGAAGAAAATTGGCAAATTAAACGTAGTTACCAAACAGTTTTGTTTAATGCTTTATTTATCTGAATAACTGAAAAAAAAAACAAACGTTCATCTGTTTTTAAAGAGTTGTACAAAAGGAAAATAATAAGGAAGGTGATGGCTCGTTTGCCAAATGCATTTGCACGGGGGGCCAATTTCATTAAACTTCAAGGAAACTCTAAGTCCTTGGACCCCAAGCTCGAAAAATAGCAGGTGAAATTGATACTGTTCTTGGATTCATGGTTCAAGGAAGTCATTACATTTTCTTTGTTTCTTCATGTTGTAGATGTAACATATTAGTAGAAACATTGAACTTCTCACGTGAATGAGACATGAAGGCCAACTGGTACGTATAAACGGAAAATTGAAAATGAATGTTCAGATCTTATGGAACTGTACAACAAACACAAATCCGTTAATTCCAAGAGGGAAAAGAAACACAGTATTAATAAAGACTCGTCTTTTGCATCATTCTCAAAAATTCTTCCTCATTTATTTCTCCGTCTCCATCACGATCAGCTTCATCAAGCATTTCCTGTAAAACAAAATGTAAAGATATGAAAAGTTTATTAAAACGAATAATATAAATGAATATTCAAATATATACTCAAAATTTTATTTATTTATTTATTTATTTATTTATTTATTTACAACTATACGTTGTAAAGAACCTAGGTGGTCTCCCATCCAAGTACTAACCAGGCCCGCACCTGCTTCTGAGATCGGACGAGATGGGGCGTGTTCAGGGTGGCGTGGCCATAGACGAAATTTTATTTTTAATGTATTTATGAATACAACTAAAGACAGTCTATAAATTACTATATAAATTATAATCATATTCATATATGCAAATTATAGTTATAAAAACAAGTGACATGTACCTGAAGCTCGTCATCAGTTAAATTTTCCCCTAGTTCCTTAGCAACTCTCTTGATATTGTTTAATGTTATGCTTCCAGTATCGTCATCATCGAACAGTTTGAAAGCCTTCAGTATTTCTTCCTTTGTATCTTTTTCACTCTTTAAAAACAAAAACAACTAAACGTCTTTAGTCTTTCATTTATTTCTTCTGTCAAGCTGGGGTATGGAGCAACAGTGTACCGTTAGCTGAGCGCTGAACTTTACTTACTGCTCTGCCTCTTAAAATTACGCCAGTGCCCTCACATCTGCCCTCAAGGAATTTAAACTCAGGGTTTAGCAAGTGCAAGAGGCAGAGGGGGGAGAAGAGGGTGTATTTATTATTAACCCCAGCAACTGAGACCTATTACAAAGATGAAGCTCCAAGAGAACAGGGACGTTGGCTCAGTAGAGCCTGGCAGAAACAGGCCCTGTAAATGTGTAAATGTGTAAATGTGTAAATGTGTAAATCAGTAAATGTGGCCCCATTCTCTCTGTCCAGCCACATATCCTGTTATTTCCTAACAAAACCGCTTCTCTGCACTGTACAGTCTTCATTACCATCTCGATGACATCTTGAATCTTGCTATTCTTATGTCTGAACCCCAGCCACTGTTTAAAACCTAGGTCCAGTTCTTTATCTATGAAACCTCTGCTCATTCCAGCCAAAACCTAGAGAAGGCTACTCCTTGTATTTCTTTGAAACACAGAACCATCACTATACCATTTTCACACTCATTATGGCGAAAAAGTCTTCAAAACTAATGGTGCCTGTTCCTCCTCTGTCGATTTCAGCTATCAGTTTTTTAATTTCTTCTTTCTTTGGTTCAAATCCCAGGGCCCGCATTGCAACCTAAAATAGAAATCAAACAAATTATAACATGCCACTATCTCGTTCCCAACTTTTAAATTGCCGATTAATAACTGGATCCTTTTTTTTTTTTTTTTTTTGCTATGGACTACTGTGCCATAGGACATGTCACTGTCACACCCTAGGCTTTGGACAACTCATTTAGGAAACAAGAATAAAACGCTTAAGCAGGTACTGTTTGGTCAGTGTGGAGCAGGTGCCTGCACTGAAGGAACATCATATCGAGGTTTCAGAAGGTGACTATTAAGGATTTAAAGATTGCATTACGTTAATGATATGGGTTTCTAAAAATGTGTTAGGATGAAAAGTAATTTCAGAACCTTCAATTCTTTCACATCTATGGTTCCAGACCCATCAACATCAAATAAATCAAAGGCCTCTTTAATTTCTTGTTTTTGGGTTTCATTCAATTCCACTTTTGCTGCTTTTTTCTTCCATTGGTCTGAACTTGGGCGGCAGTTGGATGCCTGTAATAAACACACATGTGGGTGAAAATAAACTAGGTACCTGTAAAAGTTGCCAGTAATAATTGATGATGAACTAAGAAGCATATTCAAATATTCGCTTCTCTACTATATAATGAAGCTCATCCATTTGCCCCTTTCCCTCGGCTAATATTTGTGCCTTTAGTTATTACTATCTTGGTGGAAAGCCTGGTTCTCTTTTACCAGTAGGTTTCCCTTCAAATGTGTGCCTTTTGAGAGGGAGGAGAGGCAAAGGCGTGCTAGAACTGCGGATGTGTGTCAGAATGATGTCTAAATGTCTCATCAAAATTTATTTTGGGGGAGATGCTTGATTGGAACATAATATCCTTTCCCACCTTCTAGCCTACTTTTCTATGTTGCAGAGGCTGAAAAATGAAAAAACAAAAACAAACCCTACATTTTCCAGGTGAAAACCTACTCTGGGGATCTGGGTAAAAGTGGGACCAGTTATCAGTATCCAGGGAAGGCAGAGGTCATCATCCTGCTCTTTGCCATTTTCTGCAGGCAAGCGAGGTCACCAAGTGGCTCCTGGGGCTCTTCTGCAGCCTCGTTTCCATATGGCGTCCCTAACTTGGGGGTAGGCAGCAGCGGGGACAGAGAGGGCAAGAGGACCCCGCGTTCCTGTGTCCGCAGCTGCCAGGTCCACGCGTGCTCAGAGCTGGTGGTGGCAGGGGCGGGTCCTCGATCCCCGAACTGCAGGTACACCGAGGTGGCAGCCTTCCCAGTCCCCACCTTCCTGACACTGTCCGTTTTTCAGAATTCAGGACGTCTTTCCTAGAGACCAGGCCCTCCGACGTGATTTAGCATCTCATTCTTTGGATGCTTTTCTGGCTAAAGAGCGGTTTCTGTTACTAAGAGAGAACCTATGGCAGACTGTTGGTGTTAGCGGTTGATGAGGGGAAAAAATGAAGGGACAACGGCTCTTCTGTCCCTAGAGCCGCGGACAAGGCGCTCCTCTTTGACACCCGGAGGAGGGGTTACTAATGACACTCGAGGATCACGAGAAAGAGATTTCGGGAACCAAACAACATTCCTGCCTTGCTCCGGAGAGAAGCGTCAGCCCAGGCCCCGCCCCAGCTGGAGGACAGAGTTTCACACTCACCATGTCGCCCGCCGGCGCCCTCCGCCGGCAGCCCCAGTCCGCACCCGCCCGCAGCGCAGCCCAACTGCAGCCTCACGGCTCCCCAGCCGTTGCTAAGGCCGCTCTCGTGGACCTCTTGCAGCCCCGCCCACCCATAGCTGATTAACAGCCACTTCACCCAATGGTCAATAAGTACGTCCCTTAAGGCCCGCCCCTCTCTACTTTTCACCAATAGCGTGACGCTCTGCCTTTTCGGTCTACCGTTGAGCGGAACTCTCCGCCTGGTTTCCTAGCGACCAGGCCCCGAGGCGGGGTCGGCCCGCCCCCTTCGCACATGCGCACACTGCGGGCGGGGAGGGGGCGTCTTTCCCAGCGCCGGGGACAGGCGACCCCGCGGGGCTGGAGGAAGGAGCGAGGTGAGCGGCGCGGTGCTTCCGGCGACTGCGGTGCCTTCGGGGAGGCGAGGGGGGTCCTCGGCGGCGTCCCTGACCCTGGGGAGGGGAGGGCGCCCCGGGCCCGGCGGCGGGTCCCGCGGCGAGTCGGCGCCCCGCGGGGCTACCGGGGGCGGGGGGACCGCGCCGCCCGACGCCGCTCGGCCTCCGCGGCCAGCGCGGGGGGCCTGGTGCCCCGGGGGCGACAGCTCTGCCCGGGGCGGGGGGCGCGAGGGGCCCTGGGGTGCCCCTGACGCCTCGCCGCGCAGAACGGAGCCCCCACCTGCGCCGTCGTCTGTGTTTGCCGCAGCTGCTGTCACACGTCTCCCCGCCACGCCGCCAGCACCCCTCGGGCCGGCTGCCCCCCACTTGCAGCCCGCGTGCGCCCCGCATGGGCTACAGGCAGCCGATGAGCTGGGCCAGGGTGGTCAGGGACGCGCTCGCGTGGGGGACAGGGACGGAGGTGGCCCTCTGGCTTCCCGGTGGGAAGGGGCGACAGTCTCTTCCAACGTATGTAATGCTTTGTGCACGTCGCGTTCTACCCCAGCGGCCTGGAGAGTTTGGAAGGAACTAAGTGCGAAGATGCATCGCAGCGAGGGCCCTGCAGAGTAGTGGGGAGGGGGGGGTCAATGCAGACAGACCCACTTTTTAATGCAGGTGCTCAGCGCCTGAGTGCTCGTGTGTGGAGCGTGCTTTGGGAGCACGGGAAGGGGCTGGTGCTCCCCCCGGGGCACTGGAGGAGGCCGTGTCAGAAACCTGGCGTTTGCCTCCGGTCCTAAAAGACATAGCATTTGCCAAGGACAAAAAAGTGGGGGGTATTTAAATTAAGGGTAGCACGTGCAACAGTGAAAATAAATGCGTGTTTGAGGGTAGCAAGATCATGGGGTTTATAAGGAAAAGTGGAGAATGAGTTATAAGTGAGATGGAGGCCTGATTATGGGACACCATTGTAGAACTAGAGTGAAGACTTTATTTTCTAAGGTAAATGGATGTTTTTAGGCAAAGGAGTGATCTTATTAGGTTTGTGCTTTTCAGAGATAATTGACAACCATGTGGAGGAGGAACCATTTTGGAAGCAATCGAAGGGCCTCAACTAAGGCGGTGCCAGGCGGGACTCATGTCAGCTCCACAGGTGATGGAAACTTACATGTATGGTGGGGGAGCAGTGACGGTGGCACCTGTGAAGTCGTGTGTCAGTTTTGTACTTAAATTTAAGACAACAAATCCGATGGAAACCATTCATTCATTCACTTGTCAAATATTGATTGAGACTCTGAAGTGTGTCAGTGTTCTCAGTATGTGGCTAACTCAGTGTCTAGCATTGCTGTGTTGTGAACTACATTCTAACAGAGGGAGATAGCCAATAAGTAAGAAGTAAACTGTGTTCTGTTTGATCAGGTGGTAAGTGTTATGGGGAAAAAGAAAATAGAGCAGATAAAGGGAATCCAGAGTGTAGGGGGGGAATAGAGGAGTCTGCAGTTTTAAATAAGGCCCTGGAGACAGGCCTCGCCGAACGGGGGGCATCTGAGTAAATCCTTAAAGGTGGCGAGGCAGTAGACGCCTCGGGGAAGAGCATGGGCCTTCTAGAAAAGGAGACAACTAGAACAGCAGTGCCAACCGAGGTAGCGAGTGTGCCTACGGCCTGGGAACAGAAGGGAGCCAGAGCAGCGTGCTGGGGTAGAGTTGTAGGGGACACAGGGGCAGGGCGGAGGAGAGCAGGTTATTAGGACATCGTAGGGACTTTGGTTTTCACTCTGAGGGAAATGGGAAGGCTTTGCAAGATTTTGAGCAGTGGCGTGAAAAGATCTGAGTTAATTTTTAAAAGGGACTCCTGTGTCAGACAAAAGAGAAAAACTTTATTTTCCAATTTTAGGTTTTAGGCAGGTAGGGATCCGACTAGACCGTTGTATTAGGAATAGACTGGAGACAAGCAAACCGTTGGTTTTGATTATGAAAAAAAGCTAGTTCTAAACCTAGCACCTTGGACGAGACTAGACACGCTCTTGGGGAAAGAAAGCTGCTTCTCCATCCTCTTGCCTGTCTTTGCCTTTTTACATTCAACCTCTCTGAAGACGAGGGATTCTTGTTTGCGTTTTTGCTTTCTGTTAACTATAGCAGGTTGTCATCTGTTCAAAATAATAATTTAGGAGCTCTTCCAAGCTTAGGAATGCAAAGAGACTTTTTTTCTGGTTACTGCTGAAACTTGGAATAGATTCTTCAAATGCTAAAACAGATCTCTTGAGTATTTTGTTATCAATTTTATGCAGCTTTATCTTGTAGATTTTTTTTGTTTAAATAATTTCATGCCTCTTCTGGGAAACCTTTTTTCATATAAATTAAATGAGACCAAGTTTGAAATAGCCCATGACTTTCTCTTTTTGCTCTAAATCGTTTATGACTTTTCCACCTGTGTAGTAACATCTTGTGAATTAAACATAGTATAGAAAGGAAACCATAAACAGAGACTCTGACACTTTGAAGAGAATGAGCACATCTAGATTAAGGTTGTGGACAGGCTTGGAAGGATGCAGAGAGGCTGGGAAGTGGGACCCTCGGTGGAAGGTTCTGCAGAAGAGAGGGTGGATTGCTGTGAGCCTGGGCAGCGGGCAGCCAGAGGCGGTGTTCTAGAGTAGTTAGCAACCTGGGACGTCGGCATGAGCTGAGTCTGGCTTTCAGTTCACAACGTTTTACTTACTATTGGTTAACTCATTTTCTACATCATCGGAATAGGTTAATTACAGTATCTACGTCATGTTGAGGACTGCATTACATAATGCATGTGAAGTGCCTCATACTTAATGAGCTCTCAAAACATGTTAGAAAATAAAAACAAAAGCAGAAAGTCAGTCTTTTCAACCTTGTCTTTTCAGCAAATTATTCTGGAGTAACTGGATATCCATGAGGGAAAAACAATCCATACCTCACAGCCTTTACAGAGATCAGGTTAAGATGAGTGATTAACATAAATGTAAAAGCTCAAACAAAAAGAGCAAAGTTGGGGGAGTCATACGCCCTGACTTCAGAATTTACTGCAGAGCTACAGTAATCAGAAGCAGTGTGGGCCTGGCTGAAGGATGGGCATCTAGGCCAGTTAAATAGAATGAAGAGCTCATAAATAAACCCATATATCTATTGCCGATTGATTTTTGACAAAGGAGCCAAGACCACTCAGTGGGGGAGAGTCTCTTCAACAAATGGTGCTGGGACAATCTGATATCCAAATGCAAAAAAAAAAAAAGGTGAAGTCGGACCACTTCAATCATATGTAAAAGCGTGAATGTATCAATGAAATTAATATAGAACTATAAAACTCTTTGAAGAACACATTGGGTTACATCTTCACGACTTTGGATTTGATCATGGATTCTTAGATATGACACCAGGAACATAAGCAACGAAGAAAAAATAGACAAATCAGACTCGTCCCGTGTGGCTTCCGCAGGTGCGTCTCGAGCAGCGTGCGCTTCAGCTCCGAGGCTGAGCCGAGTGTGTGGCCCCTCAGGGCTCTGGCCGGCACGGCGGGGAAGCAGGACCCTGAGTGGTGTGCTCTTCTTGAACTGACAGCTCCTAGCTCACAGGACAGGTCGTTGTATTACGGACAGCTTTTCAGGTAGGGGCTGCCTTGTTTAAAAGCTCTTTTTATTGGGCTAAAGTCTTGATCTTGTAACTTTTTGTGTGAATTCTGAAATATTATGTAGAACAAGTCCAGTCGCTCTTGAATTTCCTTTAAATAACATTTTTTTTCCTTTTACTATTCTAATCAGTAACCAAATCTACCTTCTCACCTTCAGCCCTCTTCCCCGCAGCCCACCTAGGTATCTGTAGAAGATCCTTATCTGGCCCCTCTGCCTCCAGGCTGGCACTCTGTGCCAGACGTTGCTCTTAGCACTATACTTGTTACTCCTCATAATAATCTTGTGAAGTAGGTTCTGTTGTTCTTATCCTCACTTTTCTGATTTGGGCACAGGGCCAAACACTTAACTAACTTTCTGAATGGCCATGCAGCTGCCAAGCAGCAGAGCCAAGTTCAAATCCAGACCTCTAGATCCGGAGTGCACGCTCTCAACCACCGCTTCCAGCTCTTCCTTCGTCTTGCTTCCCTGAAACACCTCAGTGCCTCCCCCCGGGGGTCCGGTTTGGCCTGGCACGTAGCGCCGTGCGTGATCCGGCCCCGTTTCTCTTCTTGAGCTTCGTCTCCTGCTGTTCCCACTTTCTGTACCATCCCATAAAACCCAGCTGCGTGGTTCACCCCAGTGCCCAGTGATTTTTTCACACACTGGTGCTTTTACCTCCACCTCTTTCCATTTGCTGATTCTCTCAGGCTATTCCTCAGGCCTCATCTCTGGAGATAGCGCCCATCACCTGCCCGGTCCTCTTTCCCCGAGCGATGGGGCGTGCCTCCAGCAGCCGTTCCTTTGTCACTAATGTCATCAGGACACTGTCGTTCCACTGACCACATCGAATGGAAACTACATGCCAGAAGCAACTCAGACAAGGACCACATCTTACTTTTCTCTTGAGAGCTCTGCTAACCGTGAGTTACGCTCAGTGAAGTTCTGAGTTTCTATTCTGTTTGCAGATGACGATTTTCGAGGATGGCCTGCAGGGTTGTAAACAGAAGGAGGCACGTGGGACTGCAGCAGCTTTCATGCCTTGCAGAAACAGGAAGATCGTTCCTGGGCCCTGTGAAATCATCCAAATTCGTCGTGGATGAAGAGCGTCAGGAAAGCGTGCTGGTCAGCTCGGCAGCGAGGCTCCTGGAGAGCCTGGATTTGTCCAGTGCGGTGGGGCAGCTCCTCGGCGAGGCCGTGCGGGCGCAGCAGGACGCGCACGGGACCGGGACCGGCACGCTCTTGTTCCTGGCGGGGGCCTGGAGCAGGGCTGCGGCAGAGTGCCTGCACCTGGGCGTCCCCGCCCCGCTGATCGTGTCCGTGATGGCGGAAGGCTTGGACTCCTGCATCGACGCGCTCGGGTCCCTTCAGGTGCCTGTCCACGGTGTGTGTGGCCACGCGGACGACACGGAGACGCTTTCCGGGCCTGCGTCCTCGGGCGGCAGTTCGTGTCCTTCACCACAAGCCCCCGTCGGCGCGGGTTGGACGCAGAAAGAGCATGCGCTCCGCGAGGCCGCCCCGCCGTTGGGGCCCGTTGGCGGTCCTGCTGGGAGGCCCGCTAAGGCAGCGGGGCTTCGTAGACCCCAGGCGGCGGCGGACGCCGCTGAAAGCACGCCGCCGGCCCCGCGGACCCCGAGAGGCGGCGGGCCCGCGGACAGCCGCTGCAGACGGGGCGTGCTGGCCCACAGCAGGCACTTCAGCAGGCTGGACGGCGACGAGCGGCCGGGCGCCCCGGGCGGCCTCGCGGGACCGCGCGGCTTGGCGGCGCTGCAGGCGGGTCTGAGCCACGGCGACCGCGACAGCATGGGCCTGGCGGGGGACGCCGTGCGGCTGCAGCGCCGGCGGGCCGGCGGGTCGCCCGCGCTCGGGCTCGACCTCTCGCGCGTCCTCACCTGCTGCCTGCCCGGCTTCCCCGAAGCCCTCTCTTGTGTCCAGCCGGGGTACGTCACCGCCGTGCCGGCGTCCAGGGCCGCTCTGGTCCAGGAGCTGCGGGGTCGGCCCCTGCGCGTCGTCCTGGTCGAGGGCGACCTCACGCACAGCTACCGCCACCTGGGGTCCGGGACGCCCGCTCGCGTCCGCGCGGAGCGCGCCGAGGTCCGGCGGGACGGCGCGGAGGAGCTGTGGGCGCGCCGCGCGCTGCGCGTGCTGGCCGAGCTCGGCGTGGGCCTCGTCCTGGCGCGCGGGGCCGTGTCGGAGGCCCTGGCCGAGCGCTGCGCGCACGCGAAGCGCCTGGTGCTCGGGCCGCTGGGCGGCCACGCGCTGCGGGCCCTCGCGGAGGCGTCCGGCGCGGTGCCGGTCACCTACGTGTCGCAGGTGGCGGAAGAGTGCGTGGGCGGCGGCGTCCGCGTGGCCTGCTGGAGGCGCGTCCCCTCGGCCGGGGACGGCGCCGGCGGCGTGGCAGTCAGGTTGCACACGGAGGGAACGCGCCTGGTGACAGCGGTGCTCACGGGCCCGGTCGCCGCCCAGGTGCAGAGCAGAGAGGACCGGTTCTGGGCGTGCGCGCGCCGCCTGCACTGCGCCCTCCGGGAGCAGAGGGTCCTCCCGGGCGGGGGCGCCGCCGAGCTGCTGTGTCTCTGCCATCTTCGGAGCCTCGCGGGGCGCCCCGAGCGCGAAGGAAGCGTCGTCCGCCCCGCAGGGCTGCCTCGCGCTGGCTCCTGGCTGGCCGCGTCCCGGGCCCTGCACCGGCCCGCCGTGCTCGAGTGCCTGGCGCACGGCTGGCGCGCGTACCTGTCGGCTGTCCTGTGCAACACGGCCAGCTGCGCGTCGGCGTGCGAGGCCAGCGCGCGCGTTCAGCGCCACCTGCAGCGAGCCGCAGACTCCGGCTCGCCCTCCGCTTACATCCTGAGCGAGTGCGGCAGACTAAGCGGCGGCGTGTGTAATCCGGACGCTTCAGACACGCCGGACCACCAGAGTCCGAGAGTTTATGACGTGGTCACACCGAAGATGGAGGCGTGGCGCCGAGCTCTGGATTTAGTGCTGCTAGTTCTTCAGACGGACAGTGAGATCATCAGTGGACCTGGACACACGCGCATCGAGGCGCAGGAGGCAGAGGGCCTTCTGTTTCTGTAGCGGGCTTGGCTAAGTCTCTGGGAAGCCATCTGTGGCGACACAGCGTGCTAACAGGGGTTCTGATGGCCCAGTCCCGATGCCGAGAATGCCGGCGAGCTGTCACCAAGACGGGAGGGCTGACGTCTGTCACTGTGGGGAGTGGACGCTTCGCAGGCCCGCCGGTTACTGTTCTGTGGGACGCCGCAGCGTGCAGGGGACACTCCGGCCAGACACAGAGGACGGTCATCATCCACAGCGGACACAGCGACCGGAGCTTCAGGCTGGTTTGCGTCCCTCGTCCCTGTACGTCCCGCAAGAGCACCACGAAGGGGATGAGGGCAGCCTGCGGCGTCGTGGTTGTGTCACAGGAGAGAAACCGTACTTGGCAAACGGGGTTCTGAGCTTTGTCTGAGTTGATCGGCCATCCCGACTGGGAGATTGTGCCACAGTCAGGCAGAAACGGCCCGTCGGGACCTTTGGGACAGGCGTCTCACTTGTCAGCCTCCAGAACGTCATCCATGCGGTAGCCCCGCTTATCCACAGGGCATAAGACCCCAGTGAACACCTGAAACCACGGATGGTGCTGGGCCCTACGTGTGCTTTTACAGCAGCCGCGGTCGCAATAGAGGGGGCAGGAGGTGTGAGGGGTGTCGAGGCACAGACCCCCTCAGGCCCAGAAGCGCCGCTTTGCATCGACTATGGGCTTTGACCAGCTGCCCGACTGGTGCTCGGCGCACCTGTCGCTCAGCGCACCTGTTCCTCAGCGCACCTGTCACTCAGCACACCTGTCCCTTCAGTCTGCGGAGTCCTCCTTCCTCGTTCTCCCAGCCTGTGCTTCGGCTCTGTGGACCCCTCGACTCAGCAGCCACAGTCGGGTTTCTGCTCCGCGGCGGCCCTGGCCGCGCTGCCGCCTCATCATGTGACACCTGCCCTCCCGCCCCCGGGCAAGTGAGCCCAAACTACCAAGAACTGCGCAGAATCTGAGCTGTCACCATGTTCATTCTTTCCATTACTCTTCAAGAGCATTTGTAGAGGAAACTTGTAATCTCTTTCCCCCGATGCCACTCCAAGGTAGCCATTATCAATAATTGGGGTACGGTTTGCTAAAACCCGTGTGTGTGTGGATGTAGATACGTTTCTTACAATCCATAAGAGGGGCCCAACTAAACATACTGCCATATAATCTACTACTTTTAAGTGATATATTAAGAACTTTCCCCAGTATCATTGCATCAGTTTTAGTAGACTGATTTCAGTGGCCTCACGGCATTCCGCACAATCACCTACCATGATTTAACTCATTTCCTGCCAGGCGTTAAGTTCGGTCCCAGATTGGGTGCTACTATAAACAAGGCTAGAAATAGTGTATTTGTGGCTGAATCTTTCCTCTAATGCATGATTAAATCCTTTGGACAAATTCTTAGAGGTGGATATTGGATCAACAGGTACATGGACCTTTTAGCTTTTCTTATACATTTTTACCAAATGCTTCTTCCAGAAGGCTCTGTAAATTAAAATATCATTTTCTTAGCCATTCTCAACACTGAATATTATTATTAAAATTTTGTTTGACTAATTTGGGTGAAAATACAATCTCATCTTAATAAAACTTTCTTTGATTATTAATGAGGAAAAAGGGACAGTGATGTTTCTTTATATTTTTTAATGTTTTAAAAATATATTTTAATTTGCTTCTTATGGCGTTATACTGGAAAGGTGTTCGCAAGCCTAAAATTATGCTGCAATCTCCTGCATAGATTTCTAGCAGTTTTATGCGCTTATTCATCTTTCACATTTAAATATTTAGTCCAGCTGGAATTCATTTTAGTAGATGACATATGACTCTAAAAGAACTTTTTCTTTTAGAAATGGTTATAGTTGTCCTGACATCATGCTAGGGTTTTCGTTGCCCACTCAGCGAAGAGGAAGTACCACGTTGATGCCTTTCTAATTACGGGTTCACTCCATTCAGTGTTCTGTCATCCTTTTCTGCTACTATAGCACCATATTCAACCGAGAAAAGAGTATAGAAGAAACTTGTCACACCAACAGTAAGAACGAAGGCAGCATCCCTTTATAACAGCCTTCCTGTGCTATCCTGAGAGCTACTGTCCCAAAAGAAGTGTTTTAAAACGCACTTTTGCTTCAGAAGGGTCACGGGAACTTTACTCTCACAAACCTAAAAGATGTCTTCTTCCTTTTGACCTCCAGGTGGCAAACTTCCACTCTCATGCGCTTAAAAAAGTGGACCTTCTGATTTACAAGCCACAAAATGAAAGGTGAAATTATTTTCGTGTGTGTGAGCGTGAATATAAGGACAGACAAAGTAAAAGAGAGTTCCTTCTTTATTATTGCAGGCTTTGAGATGGTCAGAATCCCAACCCTGCTGTTAACTTGCTATCATTTGGGAAGGGGATCCGGGTTTTCTTGGCCTCTGATCTTACCTTTAAATCATAAACATTAGTGCAGTTGTCCCTATCCTGCTTGCCAGCTCTGAACTGTGTGATTTTTGTTACCAGTTGAATCTCTGACAGATTTTGAGTGATGGTGAAACTCATTCAAAAGGGGGAAAACATGTTAAAAAGTGCTTCTTAAAGGATTATAGTGAGAAGACTAGACTTTGAAATCGATTGTGGAAACTTTAATACATGATGTTTATGACATTGGGGGTTCAAAATTGGCCAATTATAGATTCAGTCTATTATAATTTATTTTATTGCCAACCAGAAGGAATACAGTAGAGAATGAAATTATCCAATGATAGGAAAGAATATCCATTGGCACAGCAGCCGTATCAGTAGTTTACAGTGGGTTCAAAAGTAGAATATAAACTCTAAATTGTCAAGAAACCAGAATATAAAATGTAAAACCTGAAGAAACCAGAATAGCATAGTTATCTCTCTTGTGGATGAATGATACGTTAGTGGATATTAAAAAAGAGAAGCTACTAAACACAGAAAACATTTTCCCATATTGCGAGATAAAAATGTGTTTGAATGTCAGAACTAAATGTGAGGCACCGTTAAAAGTTTACTGTTTTAAAACGTGTAAATACGCATAATCCAGGCAGCAATGGGGCATCTCCCTCAGCTCGAGTAAACCTGACCCAAATCTGAGATTCAGTAACTCCCAATATCAGAATCCTTCTGCAGATTGTATTGTACCCCACCAAACACGTACACACGCACGACCTTGCTCCGATAACGCAGAACACGGCAAAGCAGCTTTGTAGTCGCATTACAGACTAAAGTATCTGAAAGATAAAGCTCAGTGTTGGGGAGCCTGTGGGGGGAGCCTGTACTTAGTGCATTGCTGGAGAAAATGCAAATCAGTTCCACCGTAAATTGTTAATTCTATTCTGAAAACATGGAAGCAAACCGAATGTTCCACAGCGGGGAGGACTTGGACAAATACGATATATTAATACGAGGGAATGAGTACTGTGCTACTTTTGAAAATGCCAAGTGTACATGTTACTCCGACACATGAACGAGTTTATAAATGGTGAGAAAAAACAGAACTCAAGGTGATGTTAACTTTATGGCTCTGTAGAAACAGCAACAAAGATGGGAGCCCAGAGAACTCTAACTAGAATGCTCATTAATCCGTAAAGTTACAATTGTTAGAAATGACAATAATTCTAACTAGTAGTTGTAATTATTCTGTCTTGTGTGTTGTCTCTATACACAGTAAGACCAACTGTTCAAGCCTAGTTGAGTTGATTTTAATCATTTGAACTATATCCAAATGTTTTTTTTCCCCTTTTAGAACCGCTTTAAGTCAGATTTTTCTAATGCACTAATTGAATCTAGGAATACATTAGGTGTCGTTAAAAGTTTATTACTATGTGACATTCGGCACTGCTCAAAACTGTCCAGGTTATAACTGTCGAGGTTATAGAAAACCAAGTCTGAGAAATAGTGACAGCCAGGAGGACCGTAAAGAGACACGAGACTAAAAGTGACGTGGTGTCCTGGGTGGATTCTGGGACAGAAAAGGGACATCGGAATAAAGTATGGACGCCAGTGGATCACTACGCATCAGTATTGCCTTATTTGGGTGTGCCATCCCACTATGGGATGCAAATAACTAGGGAAACGATGATGGGGAGGATGTTCACAATTTTTCTGGACACCTAAACGATTCTGAAATGACCGTTTCATTTTCTAAAACTATATCCGTGTGTGCGGACAACAGTGGCCCCATCGAATGTGTTGAGCTGCCGTACTAAAGAACCGAACCGCATTATCCGCGCGCGTCCGCCTGACAAGGCGAGGAATCCCCGGGTCGGGTCGTGTGTGTGCTCGCGCAGCAGATCGGGAGGCCACTGCGGGCACGGGAGCCACGCCTCGGTCACGACGAGGACGCCCTGCGACGAGCCGAGGCGTCGGAGCACAGCTGCCCTCGCCCAGGAGGGCCCGGGCGGAACCCCCCGCCAGGGCGCAAGGCCGACGGCGGCTGCCCGCAGAGCGTCCGTCCGTGCTTATCGACCTACAGAGTCATACGGCCATCATATAACCCCAGGCTGCCGCAGGCCGTTCTGAGGTGTCCTTCCCCGGATTTTTTTTTTTTTTTTCCTTTTCCATTTCGTTTGCCATTTTTCTTGGCAATCGCCTTTCTAAAAAAATTTCCAGTGTGTGCCTCTGGTGACGTGAAGGACGTTCTTTGTGCCCTGCCCGTCGCGAATGAAAGGCAAATGGGGAGCTGCACAGTTTGTTGACAGTCTTGAGCCTGGTGCGATGTCTAAAAAAAGGAGGCCGGTTTCCTGTCCCCCTCGGAGAGAGACGGAGGTGGACGAGGCCGCTTCCCGGTAGGCTGTGCTCGGGACTGCCAGCACGCAGGGAGGGGTACAGCGGATGTGTGTGCTCCCCCCTCATCGCTCTCCCTAAACGTGCCTGAAAATCTTTTTAACACATGACGAATGTTTTACGTGAGCGTGTGTGCTTTCTTGTTTAAGAGCAGTATGAACCCCTGTCGACGGAGCTGTTTATTTTCTTAGGAGTGATCCCTGGTGCCCTGCGGTGTCTCTCCCAAGCTGCCTTAGAAGAAGCACGTGGGCCTCTTGTCAGAGGCCGCCTCCCAGCCCCGCCTCGGGTGACCGTTCCCCCATGAGTGGTTTGGAGTAGCTCTGAACTCTGGCTACGCAAGAGAACCATCTGGACAGCCTTTCAAACTGCCAGTGCTCCAGCCTACGGCTTCCCCACCCCCAGCATGCCATTCATCTGTCCATCCGGGACGAGGCCCACGCATCAGTGTTTACCTCCCCCCGAGGCTGCTCTTGTGCAAGCAACATCGAAACCGCCAGTCGTGCGTGTGCCACCAAAGTTAATGAGAAAAGCCTGGACTGCACTCCTGAGGCCCTGTTCAAAACCTGGTGGCCGCTGAGCATGTGGCGGTCACATGACTCTTCCAAGCACAGGGCTGAGCGGGAGAAGCCAGAAACAAGAGGACAGACATCCCAATGGGCCTGCCCCCACGCAGGCACGGGGTCCTGGGGGAAGACAGGGTGAGAGAGAGCGGGTGTTTGTGCCGCACAGACAGAGTGGCGGAAACCGTGGGCGCGTACGCTGCAGAGGGGAGGGTTTTAGGTAGTGGGGGGGATGTCTCCACTTTGAAAATGCCACTGAGGCAGCGAAGATGCGGCTTGACCGTTTGTGTGACTTCTGGGGACAGACGTAGACTCCCCGGTGTTAGAAGCCGGGTCAGCACTTGGCCTCGGGGTGGCGCCGGTTGGGTTCTCGGTCCCTGACGGGGTGGCCACCCTGGGGTGGGTTCCCCAGGGGCTCCTTCGGTGTTGAGCTTAAATTAATATTTACGATCTGGGCTTCAGGAAAACGAAGTTGTCGAGAAAAGATTAAAAGAGATTTAGGCTCCTGCACTTGAGAATACAAGAAAGAATCTATCTTAACCTGTAATAAAAGCGAATCCGATGAGACGTAAGTAGTGTTTGGCAGTGGAGGTCGTGTACTATCGGGATTGTTTACCAAAGACGCCCGAATGTCTGCCCTCGGGCCCCGCCGAAGACCGGCCCGGCTGTAAGATCCGGTCTGTTTGGGGATGGTGTCTTGTAGTAACTGGCCATATACTATTCTGAGACTTAATCCAGTTCTTTGAGTCTACATTTAATTTATATTTACTCTTTATTCTAGGAAATAAGACAAAAACTAAGAGAATCTCAGATTCCTATATCAGGATTCCTGCCAGAGAGAGTTAGCTCATTCCTATATTATTTGAGTTATAGCAAACCTCATTATGATCTGTTTCACCAGTCATCGCAGCGAATTTCCGAAGCTCCATTTAATTCCCTTTTATATCGTCGCCAGTAAATTCGTATTCACTGCCGTCCGTTAACACGCTGGTCGCCGTAGACACCCTTCCTTTCTCCCCTCGCTCACGGCTTCTCCGGGCTCCGTGGACGACGCAGCCGTCGTCCACGTTCTTTCTTCACGGGCCCCAAGGTTTCATCACTTTATGACTCTCTTTTATATTTTTCTGTGGCTCGACTCATGTTTTTAAGAGCGTTGGTTTCCAGACATGACTACGGGGCGGGGAGGCTCTGGAAAACATCTTCCTTTTGTAATCATGTTTGTAGGCGAGAGCCACGTGACTCGACGGCGCCCCCGCCGGTGCCAGGATTACGTGCGGAGAATTGAGCCAGGGCAGCATTGCCACTGATTGATTTCACAAGAGGCTTTGCGTGCGGGCTGTTCCCTGTGAAATCTGTGCGTGCGTTTCCAGAGCGCCTCATTCCATTAGCCACTAACAGACCGCCCCTTAATAGTCCAGCATCGAAGGCGTATTTATTTGACAAAGAAAAACAAACATTATTTAAAATGGCTTTTGTTCGTAAGAGCTCGAAGGAATTTTTTTTTTTTTAGATCCTTTTTCTATAATCTCTTTATTTTATAAACAAGGAAACTGTGGCCGAGAGGATCCAGAGAGTTAATTACTGATCAAGAGTTTTTTTCTTCCACAGTCCTTTCTGGTTTCATTGTATTTAATTTGCATCTTCCTTCCTGAACAATCTATTTAACAGGCAGGCACACCGAGCCCCGTTTAATTTCTTTAAAACTCCTCAGTAAGCCATTTAGCTCCTTGTCAGGACCAGCCCTTCAAGCTAACGAGCCCCGCACCACTGAAGACGTCGCGTTAGCCAACTCCAAGTGCTTCCTCACGGCAAACCGCTCCTCGTTGCTGGCACTGTTGGTTTTTAATGCGTCGTTTAATTTTCTCCCACCCTTACTGAGTTTTCCCAGTTGAACCACTCCAAGTGAAGACTCTTCACAGCCACATGCTCTGTGTCCTCTTCCAGAATTCCCCTGGATGGGTGGCTGGTTAATTCCTTAAATCGTAAATAACAAGGGCGTCTGCCTGTTAGTTACAGTATCATCTTGACTTCTGTGCTGCCTCATAATTCTAAAATCTCCGTTTGGAAAACCACACTTGTGGAGGATTTCCTGATGGATTATCCGTTCTTCACAAGAGTCTAAATTTCACACCTCGATCGAGTCAGTTTGCAGAAGAGCTTCTGTGTACGGCTTGTCACATTGGCCTCTTGTAAAACTGCTGTCACTTGACTAAGCGTAGGTGTTAAGCTCTGTCTCCACTGAGGAAGGTTACAAGGAAATAGTGTACGGACCTAATTATTAATTAAGGTTGACGTTGGTATGCTGTACGCATTTCAGTTTTTGAAGAGCCGTGGAAGAATTGTCTCCTGGCTCACAGAAACAATCATTTTCTGGCCCCCTGAGAAACTGGCTTCTATTTATCTTGTAGTCACTAACGTAACTGATTATCTTTCCATTCTTAATTGGCCACTAGGAAGCTCTCTGAGGCAAATTTGCAAACCATCTTTACTGGAGCACAGAGCCTTCTGTGGGATATAGTGAGGCCATTTGTGTCAGACTTTAAGTAACATGTTTATTTAGTCTCAGGTAAGTTAAAATATATTAAGTCTTTAAGAAGTGCTTGGCACATGCTGTATATGTTTGCCATTATTATTATTGTTGTTGTTGTTGTTGTTAGCTGGATATAATTAAAATGAGAGAATGAGATCTTAATATCTGACCTTCTAATTCATTTTTGGAATAAAAAGTACTGAATTCATCTGCTGCTTTTTCAAGACTTGTAATCAAATTACCTAATTGGTAAGCAGGCCAAGTCCTGGATGGGGAAATTTCATGCTCCTTTGGCTCAACTAACATTCGACTGATTAAGTGTCAGCTTTTATTGTTTGGACCACAATGAATTTCCACGTCTTGCCAAGAACACTTCATCAGAGATGGCGGGGTACATGTTACTGAAGAATGGGCTGGAGGGTGGGACTCCCTTACAGTCTGATGGGACGGGGGTCGGGGAGGGCAAGAGCCCAGGGGGGCGCTCCCTTCACCACGGCTGGCGTTTGACCCCAGCTGGGCCGCAGGGCCCGCTGCCCTCCTGTGCTCAGTGTCTGGGAGAATGACGGGGTCGGGTGGGGGCGAGGAGTGAGAATCGGGGCTGATGACCTCACTGACAACGGCACTGTCCCCGCGGGGTCCCCTGCAGGGGACCGACCGGGGCTCTCCCCAGGGCTGGAAGCCGCCCTGCCTCGGCGCTGCCCCCAGCCCAACAATGCAGAGGAAGAGGACGCTGCTCTGTCCCCAGACAAGACGCAGAACCGAGAACGCAGCCGCCAACCCCCAGCCCTCCGGGGCTCGTCCAGAAAGAAGGACTCGAATAGTCCCCTGCGAAACGGAGCAAGGAGTCAGGGAAAAAATTGTCAGCAATTTGGGGCTCATTCTATTACTCAGAAGGACAGGGTTTGATGAAAAGAAAAGCTGAATAAAATTTTTTTAAATGAAAACATGCATAAGACTCTCGAAAAATGCATACTGGAAGGACTATCCAGGATACGATTTCAGGTAATAAGTTAACAAATTTATTATAAGTTACCAATTTAAGTAATAAAAAATACACCCTAAATTCAAGAGTATTTTCACAGTAAGGAGTCTACTAATATTTTATGTCTCAGTGAAGGAAGCATAGGGGAAAAGCAGTAAAATGTAGATGATTAAAATGATATTGAAGTGTAGTCTAATCATCTAAACGATAGATTAACTAAATTACATGTAGATAGTCGGTTTTTTAAAGACAAAAATAATGCCGTGCAGTTTTTTTATGGGGACTTTCTCCTTTGTGTGATATGTGTATAAAGTGTATGTAAATTTGCATATATATATAAGCTGATGTATGTATGAGCTTATATATAAGATGATGTACGTATGAGCTTATTGATGGCAATATTGTTTATGATAGTATGATATTGGAAATAACAAAGGCCCATTCATTGGAGACCAGCTCAATAAGTTATGACAACAGATAGGTTGCAGCCATTAGTGAGAGTGGGGCAGGCCTTTATGTGATAACCATGTCATGTGACAGGAAGGAGGCACGGGTGGGAGATGGTGGAGGACTGCCATTCGTGCAAAACTGTTTGTGTGTTTGCTGCTTTATGCAGACACACCTCTGGAAGGGTCCACAGAAAGATGGCAAAAGCGCCAGCTTCTGGGCGGACCGGGTGTCAGGTAGATGAATGTGGGCAGGCTGTCACTCCGTATCTTGCGTTCCTTCTGAGGTTGATGTTGCATGCATTTCAAGTCATTAAAAAATAGCGTAAAAGGGGTGATGAACTCACCTGAAACGACAAGGAGCAAACATGACACAGATGTAAGCGATCCACGGTGCAGAGAACAAGCTTGAGAGAAACCATGCGAAGAAAAAAGTCCAGAAAGGGGCACGAGGCCGATCCCGAAGATCCAACCCACACCCAGCGTCGCCACGGCACACATGCCGTGATTCTGATTTTTAAACATAAAGCTGCACGTGCAGGCCCCTCTGCTGGTGTCTGCGTGATGACCCACGTACCCACAACGGTGTAAGAAAGCACTTGCCATGGCCCAGACGCCGTCCTGAGTGCGCCCTGTGTGCGCCCTGCGTGCCAGCGCTGCTCTCACAGCGTCACGAGCTGGGTGTCAGCCCCACGTGCGGGCGCGACTCCGGGCACTGAGGTCAGCTCCGTGCCCCGCAGCCACGCAGCTGTCGGTGACAGAGCTGAGGCCGCACCCACGCCGTCCGGCTCCCATTCTGCCTTCTGAGGCCGTGGTGCCTCCCCGTCGTGTGCAGAAAAACGGGGGGCGGGGGGAGAAGCAGCAGTCAGCCGCTGTCCGGAGAACTGAACTTACGGGAATTTTTATTTGCTGTGTGAATATGTTTAGGTCATTTCAAGTTTTATCACAAAATACTGCTTTAGTAATCCTGACCGCCCCCTGCCCCATAAAATAGCTACCGATTGAAGAGGAGTGTGAAGCAGGAGGCAGACATCTGAGGCCTCCCTCCCTAACGCACCCTCCTGAGCAGGGGTTCTGTCAGAAACCGGGTCTTCGTAAGGGGTCCACGGAGCCCGTGGATTTCCCACACGTCTGGGGTTTGGGGTTCGCTCCGATGCGCTCTGGTTAGCTACTTTGTAGAGCTCTCTGGCTGTGCCTTGCCTCCTGTGACTCTCTCTTTAAACAGTGTTCCGGGGGACTGTCCCTCCGACCTGCAGTCAGGCCCCCAAGCCGCTAGGTGCTGGCCCCCACATGTGTACACGGTTGAACCTCGGTGAGCTCTGCTCCGAATCGGAACGAGCCTGGACCCCAGGCCCGCCCGGCGAGGGTCACTCTTGTGTCTTTCTCATTCCAGTTAAACGAGGCCGGCATCCTAGTCCAGCCGCTGTGACAGCATCCCGTAGTCTGGGTGGCGTGCAAACAGCAGAACGTCCGTCTCACGGGGCTAGAGGCCGGGAGGGCCACGAGCAAGGAAGGCGCTGGCACGTGCGTCGTCCGGTGAGAGCTCACTGCTCGGTGCGGAGACGACCATCTTCTCGCCGTGTCCTCACAGGGTGGCGGGGACCAGGTATGCCTCGCGGCCTCTCCTAGAAGGGCACTGATGCCATTCGCGAGGTCTTCACACTCATGACATAACCCGCTCCCGAAGGCCTGCCCTCCCCATGCCGTCGGCTCAGGGATTAGGGTTTCAGCATCTGAATTTGGGGGGCACACAGCATTCGGTCTGTCGTCAGCAGCATAGGTCTGTGGCGGTGAGCCTCCCGAGAGCCCCAGCGCCCCCCGACACCCCCTTTCCGAGACGTCCGGACTGACAGCCGTCAGTCACCCTCAGCTGCTCACAGCCCCCACGTCACAGTGCCTCAGTGCCAGTGCGGTAGAAGGGGGCGATGCTGTCCTGTGCCACCACGTCAGCGCGTGGGACCCAGCTCGTACCGGCACGTAGCAGACGTGTGCAGACGCTCGCCGGTTGGCGGTGACGGGCGCAGACGCCGGAATTTACGCTCCCCACGGGCCATCGCCTGCAGGGCCGGGTCCCTTGTGCCCGAAGACGCCCAGCGCCGATGGCATTCGCTCCCTCATGATGACAGGCTGTTGGTTAGCAAGACACGGAGGCTTACGTGCGACGTTTAAAATGATTAGGAGCAAGCAGTTATAACATCTCAGGGGCATCTCTCCCTCTCTAGAACCTAGACGTCTGTCAAGAGCCTGGACGGCCTTCACCATGAAGACATTCCCCCTGAAGCTGGCCTCAGCCGGCTTTCTTCGGGTGTAGTAACTCCTGTCCGTGGGCCCGCAGTGAGAATATAGGAAGACGAGCAGCTGTAGTAGCTGTAGGTGTAACAACGTCTCTGTCTCCGATGGAGTGGGGTCCCCACTCGAACCTGAAGTACGCCCACCCTCTCCCACCGTCGGGTTGTCAGGGGACCGCGCGGGTCAGGCTCCGGACAAGCCCCGTGTCCCGAGCGTGGCCAGGCACGCGAGCAGGGCCGTCCCACTGCGGATACATGGGGATGCGGCTGTCTGCGCAACGTGGGCGCAGAGGAAAAAGCTTTTTCTTTTACTTCCTTCAGCCCACCCTTAACACGCGCCGTCGTCTCTGTGTTGCCAAAAGATCAGAGGTTACAAAAAAGCCGCAGGACAGAAAATGAGCCCCTGGGTGGCCCGGTGTCCTTGACACTGCAGCCTAACGAGTCACCCCTGTGCTCTGTCCTTTTAACGTCCTCTTTTACTCCTGGAATCGGGTGCTCATGCCGCCGTCTGACTACTGAGAACCGTTTCTGAAGTCTAGTACCACGAGGAGACACAGACCAGAAGAAAGCATGGCACACACCATTTCCTGCGGATCGATTTGCAAAACCCACTAGGACCCCGGTTCAGTGATGACTTGGGGGAGTAGGAAGCACATCTACACAACGCGCTCATTACAGTTTTTACGGAGACGCAGGGAACAGCTTGCTCCGAAGTGTGACTCGGAGGAAGACATCCTAGCGCACCCCTGCCCTCGCAGGCCACGCCCGAGCTTCTTGCCATCGAGAAAGAAGTGGCCATGTCAGTGCTTCCTTTCAAGGTTTTTCCAAAATGTGGTACCGGGATGCTGCATTTTTTTAAATGACAGCATGTGACGTGTCAGATCGTCCAATAACACTCCAGTCTCTCCTTCTTTATAACTTCAACTGCAATTCTCTGTTTGTTTTTTTTACCAGTTTTTTTTTTTTATTGGAAATAAACATGCAAGAAATTCCCCAGCATTAAACCACCATCGTTTTCAGCTTTCTAACCTCAAGCCGGTGCTGACTGCCCCTCCTTTTCCTCACTGATTCTGATACGGGGAGTGAAGACGGGAGGGCTTTTGGAATTTCAGTGTTTGGGGATTTTTTTTTTCTCCAAAGCACAAATTAATCCTGTATAATCTGTCCAAGAATCTCCATATGATAGCTTCTAATCTGATTGAGAGTGTTTTACGTATGCACAGAGAATTCAAAGAAAATGAGTAGTGAATAGCCATTCTCAATAAAAAAAAAAATAATAAAAGGACAAATCTGCATTCCCCCCCACCCTCATGTCATCTATAGCAAATATGGCAAGAAGCCTTTAGGGAAGAAGGAAGAAAGTAAAGAGAAAGAAAGAAAAAAAGAAAAGAAAGGGTTGATTTCCAAGCTCAGAAGGCTTCTGACTTGGATGAAGCTGTAATGTAACCAGTCCAAGGGACCACAGACTTAAAAAGCAGTTTTAAACCCTGGCAAACGGGCCGCGTTTCCATGCGGCTGCCGCGGGAACATTCGCCGACGCCAGTCCCTGCTCTGAGAGCACATCCCGTCCTCGCGACCTGCCCCTCCGGCAACCAGCCCCCCACGCGACCTGCCCCGGGCACCTTCAGTTCTGTGCTGTCTCTTCTCCCCAGGCCAGAAAGAAAAGGAGAAAGCCTGTTGCCAAATGAAGCTTTTTATTAGATATACTATTTCCCGGCTAGTTTTTTTTTTTTTTTTCCTTGATGCCCAATTACAAGGATAAACAAGTAATTTCTTCCAGGTTCTGGGTCGGAAACACTCTTCCTCACGGTGAAGATCAGAAAGACGCTTTGTCTGAAGCGCTTTTCATTATACAAAGCCTCATACAGTCATAAGTCAAGATCGTTACCAAAATCACTTGGTGATAACGTAGTTTTTTCTTTGTTTTTTTTAAATTTTTGTCTTTTGTCCCATCATCATTCTCTAACTAGTCAAAGCTGCTATACTGGAATTATAATGTCGTTTGGTGAGGTTGAGAATGTTGAACATGTTTTGGTTTTGCCTTTAGGTAAAACTAACAAAATATTCTGCACTGGAAATTTTTTTTTTTTTACTTTAGATTGAGCCTGGTGTGTTGAAAACTATTCGAAGGCACAATCTAACGATCTCGTTTTCTGAGAAGCAGTTTTTCCCCCTCAGTTCTGGGTGATTAACCAGCTGCTGTTACTGTAACTGTCAGAACATCCGTGGAAGAAACACTCCTTAGCGTGCTGACGTCACGCAGAAATCTCAACTCCCACCTTCCGGCGGTTCACGCCGTTACGAAAGTCAGGAGAAAGAGGTCCGTGGTCATAGGGAATGACTTCTTTTCTTCATGTTTATAAACAAAGATGTCCTTCAGGAAACGTGTGTGTGCAGAAGATGGCAGAGAAAACAAGAACGAATCGTCAGCTGGCTGCAGACACAGGGTCTGGTCTGCGTTTGGCCCGCGTCCCCTTCCTAGGGGGTTCTGTTTATACCAGTACTACAGCGAGGACGCATTTTGTATAGTAAACATCTGCATCTGCATGCCTATTAATTTATTTCTGGTTTTATACTGTGCAGATGCGCCTTACTCCTGGTCCGTTTCCCCGGGCTGCTGTTTGCTTCAGGGTTTTACTACGATAGCCTAACCTAATTTTTATCATTCGCCTAAATAATAAGAAGAGAAGAAGTAAACCCATTTTTTAAAAAAATAATGCATTACAAAGAATTAAAAGGATTTGAGGGTTAGCGACAATCCACGTCCCTGGGATGGACAGTTATGGGGGCTCTCAGGTCTCGAGTACTAACCAGAACAGGGACGTGTTCACAAAACAGACCGTTCCGTGGTGAGTTATGGGTCCTTACTGTATCTTCCTCGGTTTTGGCTCATCTGGAAATTAGCACGGAAGCCAACACCAGTAAAAGAATATTCTACATCCGGCACTGCCTCCCTTCCTCTGACTGCCCACTTTTCCTAAAACTTGGCCATTTTTGTTCTCTTCACCTTTAAAAATCCATCAAGGTGAACTCACCTCAGGATCCACATTGAGCCTGAAGAGTCGCAGAATATGCCACCCCCAAGACACGCCACTTGGTTGTTTTGAGCGAAAAGCACTAAAAAGCAGTAGATAGATGCAAGAAAGATGCTCAGACCTCCCTTTTCTTCTCGGGAGCAAGAGACAGAGCTCCCACGTGAAAGCTGTCCCCCCTGCTCCAGGAGGAAAGAAAGGGACATTCTCGTCACTAGAGACCAGGAGACATCTGTGCAACAGACCTCGTTAAATCCCTTGTAACTCCCATTAGTCTCCACACGCATCTCAGCTGCTTCTCCACGGTCACCTCTGTCTGTCCCACCCAGTACGTAAACTCAGGCCCAGCCATGTCGCTGGCACTTCATTCTCCCGGGAAGGCTCCGTGTACGTGTAAAAATAAACCCCGTATACTCTCCTCCTGTTAATCTGTTTTCTTTATGTCTACTTAATTCTCAGGCCCAGCCGGAGACCCGAAGAGAGTGGGGGAGAAGTTTTGTTCCCCTCCAAGGCCGGTGTAGATGTGACGTCATGGCTCATTCTTCTAAACTACTATTTCTTTTTAGCGGGCCGATCCTCTGCCCCATCTGGAATGAGTATTCCCGAGGTTAGGATTGTGGCAGTCACAGAGCTCATCTTCGAAATGAGCCGACTTGACTTTCTGTTTCTCGCGTTGACTTGACTCCCTGCCTCGGGCGGGCATTAGAGCAGGAGGCACTCGGGCGGGAAATGCGATGAAGGCTTTCAAAAGGCCCAGCGCAATACAACGAAACATGCACACGGTTTCCCTCACGGATGCTGTATGTGTCAGCAGCCAGCATTTATCTGTTAGGAACCCACGGGAGCCTGCCTAATCTTTTTATTATGCAAAAGTGTTTTCTCTAGAAAAAAAAAAAATCACTATTAAAATTTATTTTTTAAAAAAGGAAAGAGACATACTATCTATGTTTGAAGCAAAAGAGTTTATTTTTGTAGGCAATTATTTTTAATGATATTAAATTTTTTCCAGGCTATGAGTGCTTTCTTACTCACTATAATTCTCATTCAAAGGATCGACTTCTCCTGAACTGCATTACAGAAGAGAAACGGAAAGATTTCACCAAAAAAAAGTAAGTTTTGCATATGTTATATGAAACCCCTTCATTTCCAGTCATCGCTTGCTGTATTAAGCCGAGTACGCAGTGAAGCTAATAGGAAACATTTGGTTTGAAACTTAACTTTGACCAAACAGTACCATTTTCCCTTACTGTATTTACATTGGTATGACCCATATGCAATAAGCCAAAAAAAGTATGTTTTCGATTATTTTTTTTAAAGCTGGAAATGGAATTATAAAATCGTAGCACTTAATAAAAATAAAACACAGACACTTGGAAGAAAATTAAATAGAATATGAACTAGAGTAAAAAAAAAATATTAAGTCGGTTTTGTTGTAGGGACAGAACTATCAGAACAAGGCAAAGTGGGCGTCACTAGCCAAACTGTATGCATCTTGAATTCATTTGCAGTGTGGGAGTTAATTCAGTTCCTCAGGTCTCACTCCGTTCTCTCTCTCTCTCCATACACACGCGTGCACACACACACACACACACACACACACACACACACACACTCCTTTGTGCCCAGTCTGCAAGGGAACATTATTTCTTGGCTCAGTTATTTCCAGCAAATGTGTTTTGAATGCTCTCTCCGTAGTAACCAGTCACTTCGAGGGTTGTCACGTTAAATAAGATTGGTTCTCCAGGAACTCACAGGATAGTGGAATAATTATACACACACACACACAATTATAATATAACATGGAGTCGAATAAATAACCATAACTGAGGCATTCGATGGTAGAGGTGTTTGAGAGACGTCATTTCGCTTGGGGAAACCAGAAGCGTCTTACGGGAGAAGTGTCGTTTAGTGTGGGCCCTGCGGGAGGGAGAGATTGTTCTAGAAGTGCTGGCAGAAAGGCTGGGAGGACTGATGTGAACCCAGTAGCGTGAGCGATGACACAGGCTCAGCCACGGGCAGCGGGGTTATGAGCACGTCGTTCTGTCTGGCTGCGATGTACACGGTGGCGAGGAGCTGGGGGGCGGGAGGGTGGGGGGAGCCGGTGGAAACCTGTGCTTTATTCAGGGGACATGCAGCCCTCTCGGGGGTGCTACAGAAGAGCATGGCGCACCCAAGCAGCAGCACGGGGAAATGGCCTTCAGAGGAGGCCAGGTTCAGCTGCAGCCCCAGAGCTGGGCGGCGGGCCTGTGCGTAGCCCAGGCCGGCCAAGGGGGCAGTGGATATGGGCGAGAGGACGCAAAGCCAGACGCTTTAGGACTTGGTAATCAGAAGAACTTGGGAGCT
The DNA here is from genome assembly GCA_004027375.1 of Macroglossus sobrinus. Classification (NCBI taxonomy): domain Eukaryota; kingdom Metazoa; phylum Chordata; class Mammalia; order Chiroptera; family Pteropodidae; genus Macroglossus; species Macroglossus sobrinus. The sequence continues at coordinate 2,910 of PVKZ01005489.1, read as the reverse complement.
AAAGGTGTCGCTTACCCCTGGGTGCAGCCAGGTGACAGGAGGGCACACTGAGCTAGCTTAGACAGGAAGTTCACAGAATCCTAGGTGGGGCCGAAACCCAGCCCAGCTGGAGCCAGGGACCCACATGCCAGCAGGTGGGCCACCTTCGTCCCCCGTGCTGGCCGAGGCCCGCCTTTCCTGCTACAGAAGGGCGTTGTCCACGTGGCGGGCGTGGTCACTCATGTCCCCTGAGGCTTACCTCCAGCTAGAGGACAGCAGCCCAGCGAACCGCCCCTCTCCTGGCTCCCGCACACCTGGAGGGTGGTGACCTCCACGGTGACCGCCTGAGGGCGCGGCAGGGCGCCCCGGCTGCCTTCAGCCCCGCTTGCTTGCCATGCGTGGAGTGCTGAAGCCTCCTGCAGTCACCCGTTTGAGGCGCCACTTACGTATTGCAGGGCCTGGCAGCCACCACCGTCCCACGGCGGGCAGGTGTCGGCTCCCGAGCCGGGTCTGAGCCGTGCGTGGTGGACAGGTGGCGGCCGAGCAGCCCGCCATGGGACGGTGCTCTCCTGCTGGGCGTGCGCAGCCCTCGGCCTGGGCTTCAGCCACACGGTCATCTCGGGGGCCGCGAGAGCCCGCCGTCCTCCCCGGCAGTCCTCAGGGCCTCGCCTTCGGGACCTGGTGGCCTCCATCCCCGGTTTTGCCCCGTTGAAACTTCCTCCCGAGGCCAGACTCGGGGTCTCAGGCCGTGTCACACCGACGGTGTCTTCGGGGTTCACAGCCAGCGGGAGAAGCCCAGGGAGCCCTCCTCCGATCCGCGGGAGCAGCCGAGGCTGCGTGTGCGCTGCACGAAAGGGCTGGTGTGCGCTGGCCCAGCAGACGGGCGGGTGTGAACCGTTGTGAGAAGTCGGGGCTCCCCCCCGCCACCCCCACTGGCCGGCTCTGAGAGCCGTGGGCGCTGAGGAGAGGGCTGTGACAGGGCCAGGGGGGCGAGCAGCTGCAGAGAGGCGTGTGCAGCCTGCCTGCGAGCCACCCGGAGACGTGACTCCCAGTCTGGCTCCCTGGGGTGGCCGTCCCCACCCGTGACCTCGTCCCGAACCCCTGCTGACGCCATCATTTCTTGAGGGACATGGCAGGGAACGCGCTGGGCTTTGTCTTGCAGTGTCTTGTGGCCAGCTCTCCTGGTCACGTGACTAGACACTAGCAGTGACGCCAGCAAAGGGGACGCCGTGAAGGGGCAGCCAGTCTGCGCCGGGAAGGGCGAGGCCTCTGACGGGGGCGGGGTGGCCAGCAGGCAGGTGCAGTGCTGCTGGACCGCGGCCTGTGGTGTGAGGAACCGAACCGTTTCCAACTCTTCCATAACCAAACTTAGCGGTTCCGAGGCAGGGCAGCGCGAATGCCCCCCAGCAGGGGCTCACAACCTATGCCCCTGACAGGGAGCCCCTGGAAAGGGTTCAAGAGCAGGCCAGAGTGAGAGACCAAGGAGAGTGTGTTAGAGGAGGAGTAACACACCCCACAGACGGAGCGCGGTCTCCTCTCGGTCAGGGGACGGGGCCCCGAGTGCGGGGGGAGCCGGGTGCACCTCTGTTTCTTCACTCCCGTGAGAAATGGCAGTGAAGGATGGGGCTGGACGGCTGCGTCTGTCCTCACCCGGGGTGAGGGGTCCGGCTTGCGGTCGTCGTTTTCCGGGTCCCTGCCTGGCGAGGGCGAACAGTGGCCAGTGCTCTCTGCGGGGACCGTCTCTGTTCTGCGGGTTCCTGTGCCCTGGCCACCGGCCGACCCCCGGCTCCGAGCCTGGGAGCCCGTAGCGGGCTCTGAATCCCATTCGGTCTCGTGTTGAGTCGACCTGTGTAGTTCTCAGGCCTCCCTCCTGCACCCATTCCTCGTCCACTTTCTTCACATGTCATTGCTTCTGTTAAACAGCTTTATCTGGGGGATTTTTTTTCTATTGATACTTTAACTTTTTAGGATGAAACAAAAAAATCTTTTTCCTCTAAAAAAAAAAAAAAAGCCAGGATTTTTTTTTTTTTCTGTCGTAAGTATTATCTCAGCTGTGGATTTCAAAAATCTATTCTTGAAACACAAAAGCTGAATAAGAATCCCTTCTTTGTTTTTGCATTTCTGCTTTAATCATTTGAATCCCCCCCCCCCCGCCCGAGGCTGTGGATGCCTCCTACGGAATAACAGAGCCTCAGAAACGCAGAGGTTTTCAGAAGAGAAGGCCCAGCCCTGCCACGACTCAGGGACAGCAGGACCAGAGGCCCGGGAAAGTGCAGGCCCCTCTTGGAGACACTTGGAGGATGGGAAGTTTTGCTAGAGAGGAGGAAGCGTGCCAAAAAAGGCAAATGGAAAATGGATGTGGAAAGAACTCAAGGACGAGAGCTTTCCGAGGTTTCGCTTTCAGGCTCGCTAGGGGAATCCCTAGCTCACTTCACCTCGCCCGCCCCGGTGGCCCTCGGGAGGGAGGACTTGTCTGGACTTGTAGGATCTGGACCCCGGAGAGGAGAAAGGGAGGGAAAAGACTAGGAAGAGAAATCATTTTTAAGTTTGTTCAAGAGATTTTAAAGAGATACCGGTGAACATTTGCCCTAGATCCCAAATTCTTCTTCTCTGTTAGAGAAGAATTGAAAAGCCAGAAGAACGTAGCACGAAATATGTCTGGCAGCTAAATCAAGCAAGTTCCATTTATAAGTATGGAACTTACACATGGAAACTCTTATTTTTCTTCATTCTAGGCAACGCAGTCGGAGAGGGAATATTATTCTAGTTTAAAAACGAGAAATAGTAGCACGGTTGAAAAGGAGCTTAGTACTTTAAGTAAAAAGTACAACTATCCATGTGTCCCAGAAGCTCACCCGAGTAAACTGAGGCCTGAACACATAAATCCCCCTTGGCTTCAGACGTTTGGGTCAAAGAAACAGTTACCCAAAA
>PVKZ01005488.1:0-52319 GCA_004027375.1 Macroglossus sobrinus | reverse complement strand
GTCGAGTGGGGGTGGCAATATTTTCTGACCCCCAGGATGCCTGTGAGATGCCCACAGAGGCTCCGTAACCCGGAGGGGGCCGTGCGAACGAGGAGACAACCAAGCTTCCCGCACCTGCACCCAGAGCCCAGCCGGCCTCTCTGACGCCGGGCCACGGATGGGCAAAGCAAACGGGGGGGGGGGGTAGGGGGGCCACCTCCGAAGGCCACTTCCTCACCATGTTTGGGAAAAAGGCTTCGGCCTTGAGGGTCCCTGTGGAGTCTGAGTGGAGCTTGAAGAGCTGGGGGATGTCCACGATGTCCCGCTCGGTCAGGCCCAGCTCCCGCTTCAGTACCTCCCGGTTCCAGTCGATGCAGCTCTGGGAGAGGGGGAGGGGGAGGGGGAGGGGGAGGGCTGTGGGCATGGCAGGGGCCAGCACAGGCGGCGCGGGGACTTCCAGGGGCAGGGCCAGGGCAGGGTGTGTGTCCCTACAGGGGTGGTGAGCTCTCCACACACACATTTACCCAGTTCCCAGGGCCATTCACCTGGGAGTCCATGGAAGGCCCTGTTTTGTGCCTCTAATCTCAGGGGCGGGGGGCTGGGGCTGGGGCATCTCCTGGGTCCCCAGGCTGGTACCTCCACATAGGAGTTCTGTTCTCTCAATTTCTTGTTTGACAGAATGTCCTTGATTTTCTGCTGCTTTTTTTCTGTCATGAAGAAAAAGAACAAAATGCAGATGAATTCAGAGGTCCATTTCCCTCTCCCTAGCAGATATGGCGGAGAGCCAGTTTTCCATCTCCAAAATGCGGACGGCATTAATTCCCAACTAACACAGGTTTGTTGTGAGCCTCTGAGAGGTAAATGCCTTTCATGAAGTATTTGATCAGGGTAAGATCTTATTAAAAGTGTTTCTCTCACTCCCTCGAAGTCTCTTTTCTCCATTTACTGAGGAGCAAACAGAGGCCCGAGGCCGCCACAGGTATTAGGTGAAAACTCTCGGCCATGGAAGCTTCTCCACCTCTGTTCCTGGCCCCTGTCTGTGGACTTTACTAAAAGAAATATTTTATTCTGTGTTTCAGCCAGATTGAACTGTTTGTTCAGGTCCTCGAACACATCTTGCTTCCTCCTGCCTCTGAACGTTTGCATTCACAGTCTGGACTTTTTCTCTTTCATCCCTCCTCCCCATTTGACTAACTCCTGCTCATCCTCATGCTCCTGCTTGGTCTTTGCCTCCTCCAGGAAGCCTTCCTTGAACTCCTCCCAGACACTTCCCCAAAGCCCCTGTGTTGTAGTTGTTTTCTTGACTCAGTTGCCCTGGAACGTGAGCCCTGAGGACAGGGAGCTCTGTTCATAAAGCATCCCCAGGCTCACAGTAGGTGCTCAAAAGATATCTGTTGCTGAATGATTCCATCTGGCAATGGGAGATCACGTGAAGGCAGAGGGAGGTACCCGGATGAAAGAACAAGGCATGGCCAACTTACTCTTGACCCCTTCGAACAGCAGAGCCTCCCCGTGGCCCTCATTCAGCTGCTCCTGGAACAGTTTGAAGCAGGACCTGGGGCTGGCCAGAAGCAGCCGGAAGCCCTGCAGGCAGAAACCCTGGGGTCAGAGGTCAGCTTTGCCCATGAGGCTCCCAAGGAGGAGGGCTTGGTGGAGGAGGGTGCAGGGGCTTTGACCCAGGCTGGTGCTCCTCCTCCATGCCCTCTCCTGCCAGGAAGGGAAAAATAGAGTCGGGCACGCCAGCTCAGCCCTCCCAGGCAGAGCACAGAGCACAGAGCTGTACTGGGGAACCCAGGGACAGGCCCCCACCCTGCACCTTCTTATCCGCTGGAACGAAGCTCAGGAACTCGTCCACGTGGCCCACAAACAACCAGTCGGAGTAGAGTCTCACGGGGGCCTGCACCTGCTGGGCGGTGAGGAAGTCCTGCAGCGCCTGGTGCATCTCCTGGCTGTCAGCGCTGCCCGCACAGGATTAAAAGTGTGTTATGGGGTGGGAGGAGGGGGCGACACGGAGGTCTCTAACAGGACTGGAGGCTTGGCCAAGGTGTCAGGTGCTCCTCCAGGAAAGGGAATCCAGAGCCTGGGATGCCTTTATTACATCTCTTGATATTTGAGAAATTGAAGAGTTTTCAGCCCAGTTTTATTGGGGAAACCGAGGCATGGAGTCAGTGAGGTAAACAGGGTCAGAGCTTAGCCTCAGAAATCACTGCCCGTTGGCCCGGCCTAGACGCTGGGTTGGTGATCTCTCATTAGCTGTGTGGCCCTGGGGACATTCCATCACCCTCTGAGCTGCAGTCTCCTCCAAGGTCCTTTGTGATCTAGCCCTTTGCTCTTCCACTTGCTCCATCTGTTTTAGCCGCTCTGGCCTTCTTGAACATGCTCAGCTCATTCTTGCCTCAGGGCCTTTGCACATGCTCTTTCATCTGCCAGGAGCCCTCTACCTCAGATCTCCATGCAGCCATGTCCTCGTCATCAGGCCTCAACTCAAAAGCCCCCTCCCTAGAGATGCCTTCCTTGGTCACCCTGACCAACCCAGTTCCCGTTGCTTCTCTGTCCCTCTCTTGTTTTGTTACTATTCAAAATGATCTTATTTATTTACTTTCCTATTATGTTTCTCCCCCCACTGGAATAGTGGCAGGGATCTGTCTGTCATATTCACGGCTGTATTCCTTCCCAGCTCCTAGCATAGGGCCTGGCACATAGCGGGTGCTCAGTAAATATTCACGACTAAGAGAATACAAGTGGCAGAGCCGGAAGCTGAACTTGGGTTTATTGGAATCCTAAGCCTTGTATTCCTTGCCCTGTACATCGATTCCTCTCACATGCCCTAAAGTTCGTGGAGCTCTCTGGGGTTGGGACTGAGAAGGGAAGGCTTCTGCTGCTATTCGTGGGTCTCCTGGGTCCTGGCCACCCCTCTCTGCCCCTTCCCTCCTCACCTGGGGTAGCTGCTGCTCCCAATGAGAATCCTGCCCAGCGGGTACTTCTTCTTCCCAACTTTGACTGGGGGGCTCACTTCCAGATTCCCAAAGGAGTCAAGGTCAGTGACACCCCCCATTTGGGGCCCTCGAGTCACGTAGCCAAACTCTGGACCCTGAGATGGAAGAAGCACACGCTGAGAGAGAACTTTCCTGTCTGGTGAAGAGAGGGTGGAGTCCAAGGGCAAAGAGTAATTTGGTCACAGGGAGGAATTCAGTAACGGTCAGTGGCTGGCACATAGCAGGTGCCATTATCATTTGTGGAATGTCGAAGGAATGCCAAATCAAGCGGCGTGAAAGGGGAGAGCAGTTTTTGAGTCTTAATACATTCCAGCGGCTTCATAAATCTTAACTTGGGCAGTAATAATGAATCTATAAAACATCCCCTTTATTTTCATTTTGCAGAGAATTTACTAAGCTCAGAGCGGTGTGTGGCTTCTTCAGATCCCATAGCCAGTTTGTGGAAGGACCAGGATTTGAGCTGTCTCTACAGCAAGCTTTCTCGGTCCACACCCTGACTGGGGGCCTAGAACAAGCTTCTAGAATGGATGTGCCATCTCCACCTGGATCTCGGTGAGAAGGCCGGGTGGGTGACACATCTCTCAGCCTCTGTATAAGTTTCCTGCTGCTGCCATAACAAATCTGGGGGCTTAAAACTACACGCATTTATTCTCCCACAATTCCAAGGATCAGAAGTCTGAGGTCAGTTCCTCTGGGCCAAGATCAAAGTGTGGCCAAGCTGGTTCCTTCTGGAGACTCGGAGGAGAGAATCTATTTCCCGGCCTTTTTCAGCTTCTTATGGCCACCTCGGCTGGTGGCCTCCTCCTTCTTCTGTAAAGGGCATCACTCCAACCTCTGCTTCCATCATCACATTTTCTGTCACCCTGACCTCCATCCCTCCCTCTTATAAGGAGTGTTATGATTATATAAAGCTTCCCCAATGACATTGGGGAATGGATGGGCATTGCCTGTGACGAGTTTCACTTTTATTCCAATTCTGTCCCTGAGTGCTTTGAGTCAGAATGCCACAGACATACTTGGCTGAGAGGCCATCACAGCCCAACTTCATTCAAGGCCGTTTGTGGCAAAGGTGAGGACACCTGTGCCGGGGTGTCTATCTGTTCACCTGTCCTGCAGGACTCTAGAGGTTTGGCTTGTGACGTCAGAGAATCTAGCCTTTGTCACACTTGGAACATCAAAGTAGGAGATGAGGCCACTGAACAGAGTAGGACTGAAACCAGGAAAAGGGCCAAAGTTTCAAAGGGGCATCTGGCTATTTTATCCCATTGCTCCTGAAACAGGATTAACCTGATTCTGTGGCAGAGAGAAGCCAACTAAATCTTTTCACAGGCACCACTCGACTCAAGACAGTAAGAAAGACTTGGGCAGGTTGCTGAGTTAAAATCAGATTTCTTTTCAAAGCCTCCCATGTAAGCAGGGTCGCCTCCCCTTCCCCCCCCCCACCCTGAGGTGCAGGCTTCTTCCTGGAAAGCCATTCAGCACAGCAACCCTTGCACCCCGCACTCTTTCCTGTTTTTCCTGGGTGCCTGGAGTCAAGGGGCTGTCACCTGTGCTCTGTCTGGGAAAGCATGGAGCCAGACTGGCCTGGTTTGCATCCCAACTTCTCCCTTCTCTTTTTGCATGACCTTCAAATCACCTCTTTAAACCTCAGTCTCTTCATCTCTAAAATGGGCCTAGTGATAGTATGTACATTAAATTTGTTGGACAAATTAAGTGAGTCAGTGCATGTAAGAATTTAGCACAGTGACTGACACAGAATGCATGCTCAGTAAATGTAATATTATAATCTATGCTGAGTTTGCAGGAAACTGCAAGGCTAGTCAAGCATAACTTAATACTACGTCACTCCCACCCTAACCCCCAACACATATAGAATCGTCGGCTGATGAAGTCACATCCAGGAAATGACCACTCTGATCCTGAACCTCCCCATCCCCATGTCCCAGATGGATCACCGCCCCCCAACCCTGAAGGCCAGACTCCACTGAAAGTACAGAGCCTCCAGCTGAACATTGGAGACATTTCTGGTCCAGGCCCCAGCCTCACCTTGCAGCAAGAGTATCTTCAGTGGAACAAGGACGCCCAAGCCTGACCTATGTCCTCGGGGGATTGTCTTGAGGACAAGGTGAGCTCACAGCTGGAAAGGGCTTTGGGAAAGAAAGAGCTGGATCTCACCATGGTAATGACAGAAATAATGGCCCACCTGTATGATCACTGCGTGAGCAGACATTGCACCGTTGGGAGCTGGGCCACTCAACCGAGGCAAGGGGGTTGCAGGGAGATAGGCAATGAGGAAGGCGGCTTCAAGGCAAGGGGGTGTCAATCACCGGTGCCCTCAGCGGTACCTACCATTAGAGATTTGACAGGAAACTCCTTCAGGCCTCTGTTCCTTGGAGAGTCAAAGACGACGGGCATTGTCTTGTGCGGGGCTTGGATGTAGCCAATCTCTATTTCATCCTGGGCAGGGCGAGAGGAGGGGAGGCTGGTACCCACGCCGCCTGGGTCTTGGCATCCAGCGTGGGGATTGGTGGCATGGAACCATCCACATTCTCTCCCCCTTGTGGCCAAGGGCGAATTTGTGTGTGATCTTGGACCCCAGAGGAGGGGCTCAGAGAAAGCAGAGCTTATTAATGTGCTGTGAAACCCTGGCGTGCCCTTCGCTCCCATTCCTGGCGAGGGCCCCGGGTGCTGGGGACCCATGGTGGGCCAGCCTCAGGCCCTGTCCTCCTAGTGAGAGATCCCAGGAACTGGGGGACTAGCATGTTAGGAGGTGATGAAAGGGAGGGAGGGGTCTGCAGGAACACGGGTGGGTGGCTCCTGCTGGGACTGGGAGCTCAGAGATTTCTGAACAAAGCATTGGGGAGCTGAGGCCTGGAGGCCAGGGGTAGGCGTGGCCCTCCCTGCAGGGGTCAAGTTAGGCCAGGCCTAGCTTGTAGGGCGGAGTGGGGGAAAGCTCAGAAGTGAATCAGGTGCAAATCCTGCCTATATTCCTGGTGATGAACATAAATCACATTAGGCTGGACCATATGAAATTACCATTCTTATAGGTCGAAAACGGTGGCAGATCAGCCATTTCATAGGGTTCAACCTGATTTAACACAGGGGGGATGATGAGAAAGGGAGGGAGGGTGTTATATGGGGGCTTAGAAGAAAAAGGAATGGATTCCCACTGGAGGGACTGGGGACATTTACAAAGGGTGTGCTTTCGAGCTCAGACTAGGCATGCGTGATTAGGACATGGGGGATGGGCATGGGGAGGGCTGTTGGAAGGAACAGCGTGGGCAGAGTGAAGGGCATGGGAGGCAGAGTCCTGAGGCAAAGCAAGGGTATAGCAACTGCCCACTGGCACTGCCCAATGCCAAGCTCTGGGGTGCTGAGCTGAATGAGACCAGGCTCTGCTCTCAGGAAGCTCATGGCACATTGGGGGAGCCTGTATGGAAACAGACGGTGATATAGGGTGGCTGGTGTGGTGGCAGGCTGGCACCGGGGGACGGGGTTAGCCAGGTTGGGAGAGCCCTGGAGGCAGGCTAAGGAGGAGGAGATGGGAACCATGGAAAGTGCTGGTGTAAGGGTGTGGCCTGATCTGGTGGCAGAGCCCAGGAGGCCAGCTTGGAGGAAGGGCCACTGGAGGGACCAGTTGAGCTCTAGCCCCCTGAGCTTTGAATCATTTCTAGAGGTCGCCTGAGAGTTTGTAAGCAGGAAGTTGGTTTTCATCCTGGTGACTTTGGTAGGCACATAGCGGCCTGCAGTAATCACCTTAATCACCTAAATCAGCTGAATCCCCTGCCTGAGTCCTCTTATGCAAGGACCTTCAGAGGCTTCTAACTCCCTGCCTGTCCAAGGAAGGGTGGCCAGCGAGGTAACAGGCGAGCCCCCTGGAGTGGCCTTTGACCTCAGGGTCATTCATCCTGAGCGCCCCACCCTGCTCGTCCCACAGGGCCTCGTACTTGCATCCACTGGTCGTCCATGCTCTCCTCCAAGGGGCAGACGGTCAGCTTGCAGTTGGCCTTCTTGGTCAGAGCAGTCAACGACTTCACAAAGTCCTCATTTTCAAATATCCTAGAAAGAGCAGAAAAGAAGCTCCTGAGTGTTCTGGATCCAGTGGCTAGTGGCTCTGGCCTGGGAGCATGCTGGATAGACCCTGCAAGGTTCCTGGGGTAGAGCAGGAATTCAGGCCTCATTGCGGGGCACACAGAGGGTGCTCAGGAGATGCTTGTGGCCTGAATGGAGATGGCCGGCTCATTGTGTCTCTCTGCCTTTTGCAAGCATTACCTCACTGAACCCTCGTGACAATCTACGAGAAGCACTAGCAGGTATCTCCTTCTACCAAGAAGATAGAGTGGGGAGGTCAACGCTCAAGGTCATGCCATCTAAGGACAGCATTGGGATTTGAACTCAGGCCTCTCTGGCTTTCAGCCAGTGTGCTGATCACCAGGTTCCACTCTCAGCGCTCTGTCCCAGGAGCAATCAGAGGAGAGAGGAAGAACCCCTGAGACTCCTGCATACCTAGCAGGGACTCTTAGACTACGGGATGGATGCCCACACTCCCCAGAGCAGCGTGTTAGAACACAGGTGGACCCATCATCCCCAGAGAGGAGCCCCAGCTGTCAGAGGTTGGCCAGGAATGTGCGTTTTGGATGAGTTCCTAGGGGTTTCTGGAGCAGAAATTCCAAGGGCCACACTCTGAGGAACTCTGGAGGCCTGGCTCATGCATGGACTGAGAGCTCTCATCTTACAGGTCTAGCAAATTCTAGAGGCCCCCAGGAGCTAAAGCAGGCTTCAGCCTGCATCAGGGCAGGACAGCCACAAGAAAAACAGCAACGGTAATTTCCCCTGCCTTTTAATGGCTCTGAACAAGCCACAAGCCCTCAGCAAGTCACAGTAGGGATTACTTTTTTTCCCCATTCACATAGCAAGTGCAAGGTAGGCCCACAGCCAGAACCCCGGGCTCCTGCTCCTGGTCCAGGGCTCTTCCTGACATGTCTGAGCTCTGTCCCCCAGCACTCCAGGGCCCTCACCTGCACACGTACACCTCCTGTGGAGGCTGAGTGTTGGGGGTCATGATCCAGGGGGCCACACGGAAGGTCACACTGTCTTGGAATACCAGGGTGTTGGGGAGCTCCTGCAGGGAGAGGGGCAGGGGAGAGGCTGTCACAGCAGCCAGGCCCCCACATCCCTACTGCCCCCCACATCCCTCCCCACTGGGCCCTGCACCACTCCAGCTGGGCCACTGCCTGGAAGCCCAGGTCTCCCCCCTGCCGCCATCTTGGCCTACCGGGCTGGACGTGTCCAGCAGGGAGACGGTGAGGGAGATGAGGCCTGGGAAGTTGGCATCCGGGAAGGTGAGGCCCTCCACGTAGAAGTCTGTGCTGTGCTGGCCGCCCGGGAGCTCCAGGGAGTGAGAGGGTCGCTGGGGCCCCAGAATCGCTTTGCACTCAGAGAGCTGTTTGCCCCCTGAGAGAGAGCAAGGGAGGCTCAGGTCTGCATCTCGACCTTAGAGACCCTGCCTTCTTCCAGGTGCTGTGATGCCTTCCAAGGGCCACCACGTGTCACCCTTGAGGGCCCCTCACAGCTAAATCTGGTCGAGGCATCCCCTTAAGAGAAAGGGACTAAAACCTTAGCTGGGACATCATTCCCTACACCATTCTGCTGGAGATCCAGGAGTGGAGTGATGGGGGTGCCTAAGTCACTCTCAACGTTGTAGGGAGTCTGGTATATGTTATGGTTCATTCATCATTTGTTCATTCATACATACATCCATTCATTCATTCCTGAGCACCTGGTCTCAGGGGACATCTAGGGAGACAGTCACTGTCCTCGCCTCCAGGGAGTACACAGTCTCCTGGGTAAGTAGGGAGGAGCAAAGACAGTCAAAATGATAGATGGTATTAAGTGTCGTGATGGAGGAAAACCCAGAAGGCCAGGGAAGGCTTCCTGGAAGAGGTGATGCCTCAGCAAGGAGTTAGTTTGTTGTAAGTCAGACCAAGTTGCACCTGTGCACAAAACCTTTAGATGGCTTCTCCCATCTCCCTCAGGCTAAGCCAGTCATTCCACGCCTACCAAATCTGGCCCCTCCCCTCTGCCCTTTCTTTGCCACCCTCACCTACCACCTAATCCTTCCACACCGCACTCCAGCTGCACTGCCCTCCCTGCATCCCTCAAACTCACAATCCTGCCTCAGGGCCTTTGCACCTGCAGTTCCCTATGCCTAGAATGCCCTTACCCTGGAATGCCCTAACCCTGGGTATCTGTGAAGCTGTTCCCACATCCCCTTCTGCTCAAATGATGTTTTATGGGAGACATTTTCTCTGACCACCCTCTCCCACATTCTCTGACTCCACCCCTCATCCACATCCCCTTCCCTGCTGCATTCTTCCTCATAGCACTTCTGATGCACTAGGTGTTCTATTCAGTTATTTTACACATCATCTCCCCAGACCACTGAGACGAAAGCAACACGAAGGCCAGGACTTTGTTATGATCTTAGCTCTCTGCTCTGTGCCTAGAACGAGCCTGGCAGGTGCTTGTGAGCTGCTGAGAACTTATTGGTGGCTTTGATATCAGGGTGTTGGGGAACAAATGATAATATAACACATACAGTCAGCTTAGAGTAAAAGATCTCCTTAAACAGGAGTCGTGTGTGTGTGTGTGTGTGTGTGTGTGTGTGTGTGTGAAACACAGAGACAGAGACAAAAGAGACACATGAAAAATGATTACAGATTACAACAGTCTCCGGGAGGGGAGTTGCAGCTCCAGACATCATCTAGTTAGTCTGTTCATATTTAGTCTGTGTGCCCTTTCTCGGAGGCAGTGGGCAGAGATGTTATCCTTCTTACCGTTCTATTTCTCACTTCCTAGCACCTGGCACATAGTAGGTGCTCAGGAATTATTCATCAAAGGGGATGTGAAGGGGCTGTTTTCATTGAGGGGGCAGGAAGGGAACACTGGAATGACAGCCAAGGACAACTCACAACTGGCTTGAAACACTCTGACTTTGTCCATCTCAGACTTGGCCACGTGGAGCACCAGTTGGTGCTTAGTGAAGAAATCCCGGGGAGTCTTCGTGGTCAGGGTTACCAGGGACATGTCTTGCAGGTCTGGAACAGGAAGGTGTGGCCTGAGAGGCTGGCCTCTGAGACCCCACCCCTCCCACAGGACGCCCGCCCACAGAATGCCCTGCCCCTCCCACAGACCGCCCTGCCCTCCCTCAGAACACCCTGCCCACAGAACGCCTGCCCACAGAACGCCGGCCCACAAAACATCCCGCCCACAGACCACCCTGCCCCTCCCACAGAACTCCTCGCCCACAGAATGCCCGCCCCACCCTCAGACCGCCCTTTACCATGTTGCCTGGTGTTTTTTTCTTTATGCTCTTTCCAGTATTTAAATAATGTTTTTTGGAGTTAAATCTAATCGAGTTTATGGTCTTCTCCCTCTGTCCCCAGCACCTAGAAGCACCTAGAAAAATGACTGGCGCTTGGCAGGTACTTGACAAGTATTTGTGGAATGAGTGAGTGGAAAGGTTTCTCTCCTGGGCCTGAGCAAAAGGTAAAATTTGCAAACCAACTACAATAGTGGCCAAACAACGGCCTGGGGAGAGCCAAACTGGACAATAGTCACAGGGTTGAAAATGGACCCGGGGCTAAGGATGCTGGAATCAGCGGGGCTTGCACCCTGGATCTGGGTGGACTTGGGGGAGTTATTTCAGCTCCTGGTGCCTCTGTTTCCTCATCAATGAACTGGGCTGAGAGTAGTGCCCAGGTGGAGGGAAGGGTGAGGTCATCCATACGAAGTGCATCCTGGGAGTGCCCAGGAGGGTCCCTGCGGCATGAACATTACTGTGTGCCAGGCCCTGGGTAGAGGCTGTCTCCTGGCATCAGGCTAGGACAACCACATGCAGCTTCAAAATGCCTTTGTGTCTGTGCTGTCCTAGCAGCTCCCCAAGAAGGCCATGGCCACTGCCCTGGCTGGCCAACCTCACCCCCTTAGCGCCCTCCTCCAGGGCAGGTGGGCACTGTGTCTTCCACCCCAGCCACACCTCAGAAGTGTGCCAGCAGACACTCTTCTCCCATCACCGTCCTCGTGTGCCTTCCTGAGCTTGCAGCTTACCAGCTGTGTGACCTAGAGCAAACCACGTAACTTCCCTATGCCTCAGTTTCCCTATCTGTAAAGTGGGGGTGAGACTTAGACTGAAGGATTGGATAAATGAATAATTCTGAAGTGGTCATAGCAGCACCCAGCATCCGGCAGGGGCTCAGGGCTGCTCTGACTTGTTTAGGGCAAGGGCCAGGCTTTCATTTTGAATATTTCAGGCTCCAGGTTTGACCCACGAGCAGAAGTTTGGGTTGGGCAGCGGGCTGGGCGTGGTAACTGGAGGAGGCGTTGAGACTCACTATTGGTCCTGGTTCTTCTCTGGCTGCTATGTGGCCTTGGGCGGGTCACTTGCCCTTTCAAGACCCTTGTCCATTCCTTCTCCTATACAGTTGACACGCTAAGAACACACCTCCAATAACCCTGATTTCAGAGGGCAATTACGAGGCTCAAGACAAAGAGCTTCACAAAAAGATGAATCTCTAGTCCTCTTAGCCCTCGGGGGTCTTTACCTTCTCTGTCAAGCACCTTGTTATCCATGCAGTCCATGACGGAAGACTTGGCATTGTCTTTATCACAGTTCACCAGCAGGATGGCACCTTGCCCGCGAGGGCCCCAGGTCCAGGTCCTCTGTGGACACCCGGCAGAGATGGGGCACATTTAAGAACCTGTGTATGTCCCTTCAGCTCCCGAGAAACCATAGCCACCTGTCCCCAGCATCTCAGTAGCCTCGTGCAGTTTATACATCTTGCTCCCAGCTCAGGTAATTCTTTGGTTCCAAGAGTGGATTTTTGCCTGCCCCAAAAGTCATAAGCAAATTCACCAAAAATGTAATTTATCCACTTTTTTTTTAAAAAAAGAGCCCATGATGGTAAAGTTGATTTTTAACAGCTTTTTAAAACTGTTGTATTGGCAAAGCAAACTGAGCTAGCCACATATTTGTGCCAAGATTCTAATCTAAATAGTATCTCTTATGTGAACTCTTAATTACTCACTCACCAAAGTATGGGTACTATTCTTAGCAGCCAGTTACGTCTGTCTGAAGATTAAAGCAAATTACGCAGCCCCTCCTGGTGGGGCTGTAATAGGGATGACGTCTTCTGTTTGTAGGACAGCATTTGCCCCAGGGAATGACTGTGTTTCGAGTGGAACAGAAGATGAATTCCACTGTCAGAGCTGTAATTCTCCCTGCAGCTTTGGTTTGACCCAACTAAGGGATCTTAGTGTTTCGACAGGTCATGTCCTCCCAAAGTGCACACGACATAAAATTGTGCAGGCAGCTTTGGGGTTTCAAAGATACCCTGAGTTTCATCCATGGACCCCAGTTAAGACGACTCATCACCTACACGCCCTCCACCTCTCTTTCTGTAACGTACATTCCTTGCCCCCACCTGGCTCCTTCTCTCCCCTGCTCTGTGCCTTTCCTTCCTTTCTCTATCATTCACCCCACATGGGCAACATCATGGGAATCTCTCCCACTAGTTGTTAAAGCCTGAGGTGGGCATTTTCATGCCAGAGTCAAGATCTGCCTGCAAATTTTCTCTCTGCTGTGGATTAACAGGGTGACTGTAGTTTCCAGTGTGTAGGACACCACATTGTCTGAAATCACAAACAGTAAAAATCTAGTTTTGTAAGAGATGGGAAATATGTAAACCAAAATGTCAATGGTGATTTTCGTTTTTTTTCTCTTCTTCCCAAATGGTATCTTACAGTTAACATGGGACATGTGAGACAGACCGCTATTCATCCCACCACCACCAGGGGGAGCCAGAGGAGAAACCAGTGGAGTTAACAGGGAGCATGTCGGTATCAGTCAAGGTTGAGCAGTACCTGGTCCTTCCTGGCTTTGGTCGCCTTCACTTTGGGACTACGCGTGATGTCCGCGCTCAAGGAGATTTCTGAAATCCCACCGAGTAAGAGAAGAAGGTTGGTAAGGGTACAAGTTTGGGGCACTCAACCTGCTCCCAGTGGATAATCCTTTTCCCAGGAGACTATCTACACCCAGGCTCCTCTCCCTCCCCTTCAGAGGAGACGCAGGTTCAGAGACACCCCTGTGTCCCCCAAGAACAAGTCTGAAATTCAGACAGCAGAGCCAGGGCTTCTGAACACACTTATTCTCCTTTGGGAGGTAGGGTGCACCACAGCTGTGATGCCAACCAGATTCTACATGTCTAGCCACCCCCAAAGGTTGCAGAAAAGAATTTCTAAATTTCTAGCCACCCCAATGGGATGTTTGGTGTGAAGCCCCTATAAGACACCTTGCCAGGCTCGCAAAGGCCTCTGGTTCCAACTCCAGCCCCTAGTGACCATAGGGTGGAGGACACAGTGGTTGTTCTAACCCCACCTGGCTCTTCATTATGTGCATTGCAACTGCACTGGAGACAATTCGGGGCCCCAAATAGATCGCACTCTGTCCAAATGGCATGGCTGAGAGAGCGTATGTCTGTAATTCCTTCCTGTCTCATCAGAACTCATGACTCTCCTGTCATCCCAGTAACGGATCCTTGTGCCCACAGTGTAATCAAGTGACCTCGTGAGCTCACAGTGTGAGGTTGACCTGGATGACTTTAAACATGTCCATCTCCAGGGATTAGAGTTGGGCCAGAGAGCATAGCTCTTAGCGGATAAGACATCTCCGCTTTGTGACCAGCTGTGTGACCCTGGGCAAGTCTGTTTACCTCCTGTGTCTCAGTCTCTTCATCTGTAAAAGGGGATCTTGATAGTATCAGTTTCACTGGATTGTTGGAAGGCTGAACTGTAATGTCTTAACACAGTGCCTGGTGTAGAGTTAGGGCTATATTATGATTATTTACTTATTACAAAAATGTGTATTGATGAAATAAATGTGTATTAATAAATGCAATTTATTAATGAGATGAAGCCTGAAGCTTTCGCATGCTGTTCATATTTTTAATGCATATTTAAATAAGAATACTATTATGATATTTTTCCAGATGAGGTCGAGTTTAAAAATGTATTTAAGGGCTATTAAATAAATATAAATTTGGGTAGATCACTAAAATGGCAAAAACGGTGAAGATGAGATGTAAATAATGAAATTTGGGGAACACTGGTCTATATTATATTTTTTCTTATAAGGAGCTGAAGTATCAAAAAGGTATAGACTCACATGTTGAAAATCCATGTACTACTTGCTAAGTTGAGAAACAAAATATTAGGATGAGATTGAAGCTTCCTGCAGAGAGAACATTTACGAACTACCACATGTGTGACTGGCTAGAAATTGTCCCTTTTCTCTGTTCAGTCTGAATTAAGCTCCAGGGTGTGGTCTGTCCTGGAGAGAGGTCTTACAGGGCTGTTTGTGTGTTGGAGGAGGAGGGGGCTGCTCCAGGATCCTGGTCATCACTTACCCACCCCAGTGAGGTAGAGCAGGGCTTGGACCAGGTCCGTCTTGGGTCCGTAGTATGAAATCTGAACCTATAGGACAACAGCAAACCACGAAAGACTTCTCTTAGTCATTCAGCAGACACTAACTGGACTCTTGCAATATGCCAGCTCAGGGCAGGATGCTAAGGAGACATATATGGGCAAGAAGTAGTCTCTGTCTCTAAATAGCACTCCAACTGGTGAGAACAGAGGGATAGCAAAACATTCAAAGGATTGTGATGCATGGAAGAGGGTCGTATGGGAGCCCAGAAATGGAGAGCTTACTCCGCCAGGACGTGTCAGGGAGGTACATGAAGTAGATCTTGCAAGAGGAACAGCCAGAGACATGGTGGGAGAGGCATTAGAGGGGGAGCACTGGTTATAAGCCACAGAAGCTGGCGCTGGCAAACAGATGGGATGGAGAACCAGACCTTGCAAAGGCAGGAGCCCAAGCCCTCTGAAGATCTGGAGGACAGGAGCTCTGGATAGATGGTCCTCTCTTCAGGGCAGAGGCTATCGAGATTAAGAAGCACCAACCCCCATGGCCCAGAGTTCAAAATCTGGGAAGAACGCATTTTATTGACCCATTCTGGCCAGAGGAGGGTGGGGCATCAGAATTGACATTTCCAAGCAAAATGGCGGAAGCGAGTTCCCCAAAGCAAAACCAAAGAACTGCCATTGGAAGACAAGGAGCTCCTTGGGGTTCCCACCAAGGTGTCGGAATCAATTATGTAGATAGTGGGGATCCAGGAATATGTCACAGCCACTGTCACGTTGTGTCTGGCCCATGGCATCTGCTTCCAGTCCACTGCCTGGATCCAATCTACCCCCTGCACTGTAGCCAGTGGGGTCTTGCTAACACACGAATGCATCCTGCTTCTTCGTGGAGGAAAGGTTTTGGCTTCCTGTTGCCTTCACAAAATTAAGTCCCTGGTGCCATACTCCTTAATACTGGCCCCCACTCTCCCCCAACCCTCTGTCCACCCTCCTTTCTTGCCGCAAAGATCTTCCCCAGTTTCCCCGACATGAGTCTCACCCTCTCCTCACCCAGAGTATGTACGCAGGCTACATCCCTATGTAGAGCTCCCATTCTTCTTTCTCTCTCCTGGGTAGGTTGTCTTTACTATCCTTCAGCTTGCCACTTCTCCCAGGAAGTTTTCCCTGATTGCACCCTCCCCAACTTGCTCTGATACCCAAGCTCTGTGCTCCTCCACAAGGCAACAACTCTCTGCCCCACGGCAGAGCTTGCTTGGCCTGTTCTGCTGGGAACAATTGGTCATTGGCCCACATCTCCATGCAAACCCCCAAGGGGTCCTGTTGATTCTATCTGCAGTCAAAGGGGCTGCAGTGGTGAATGGCAGTGCCCCAAAAGGTATGTCCACATCCTAATCCCTGAAACTTGTAAATATGACTTTATTTGGAAGAAGAAAAAGGTCTTTGCAGATGTAATTAGTTAAGGATTTTGAGATGAGATTTTCCTGGATTATCCAGGCAGGTCTTAAATCCAATGATAAGAGTGAGGCAGAGAAAGGTTTGAGAGGAAGCGGCAATGTGAGGGAGGCAGAGATTAGAGTGACAAAGCCATAAGCCTAAGAATGCCAACAGCCACCAGAAGCTGGAAGAGGAGAACTGATTCTCCCCGAGATCCTCCAGAGGGAGCGTGGCCCTGCCGATACCTGGATTTCAGACTGCTGTCCTCCAGAACTGAGAGAGAATACATCTCTGTTGTTTCAAGTCAATAGTTGTGACAATTTGTCACAGCATTCATGGGAAACTAAATACACCGGCATGAACCAGTTTCCCAGGGCTGCCTGGCTGTGGCCTTTGCAGCACTCATCGCCATCTGTAATTGTCTACCTGTATAGTTAGTATCTGATGCCCTCACCCATAGGTTGTAAGCACCATAAAGGCTGCAGCCTTACCTGTCTTGTTCATTTCTGTCCCTCCAGTGCCTGCAGTGCTTGGCATGTGGTAGGTGATTATTAAACATTTGCTGAATGAATGAATTTAATCAAATTCCTGGCCTGCATAAACCCCTGGGGTCTCTATATTTTTTATGAGGATGCTATGTCTGAACTGAGCCATCATGAGCTTTTCCAGAGAGGAGGGGGCTCTGACAGGGTTGGGGCCATGAATCAGGGCAGGACAGACTTTGACGGTGACCTGCTGAGACCTGCTGTCTTCCTCCCATGCCACAGCTGCTGTGCTTACCTTCTGGTCATTTGTGTTACTGCTGGCAGCTCTCATCCTCAGGCTCACCTCCAGCCCAGGGTCCAGGGGCCACTTGGAGAAACCTGAGGGATTCTTCTTGGATGGAGGGCTGTGGGCAACATCCACAATCACTCCTGAGGAGGCATTGATACCAAAGGACGTGCAGCCCTTGGGGGCAGAGCTGTGGAAGACACAGATGCGGTGGAGAGAGAGAGACATACAGTGAGACAGGGCTGGCCCACTACTGCTCTCCGCAGCAAATGTGTCAACACCAGATAGCAGCCGGTCTACCCCTGACCATGGGAGGTTGCCAGGAGGTCATGAGAAACAGAAAGGTCCTCTGCCCTGGGCGGCTTACACTGGAACTAGGAAAATGGCAGAGACATGTACACCAAAGACACACACACGCAGATGCATGCATAGAGTGGTGTGCCCACACAGAGGTTTACATTCCACAAATATACACAGTGTTGTGTTTATACAAAGAATCGCATCACACAGACTTCTGCTTCTGAAATTGTGGCAGTCCAGTTCTTTGAAGAGAGTTCATCTTATAAAACAATTTGATCATGGTTAATATATTACTGTAAAAGTATTGCTGAGATCATGAGAAGTAAGAAAAATCTCCAAGGACTCCTTTCTCCGCATAGCACGTGCACGCGCGCGTGCACACACACACACACACGCACGCACACACCCCCCACAGTGGTTAAACTGAAGAACACCAAAGACAAAGAGAAGATCTTAAAGGTACCCAGAAGGAAAAGTCATATCACCTATGAAAGAGTAACGATCAGCCTGGAAGCAAACTTCTCAATAGCAACAGTGAAATCCTGAAGACAGTTGAATAATGTCTTCAAAATATAATGAAAAAATAACTATTAGCTTAGAACTGTGTACCTGACAAAAATGTATTTTAATAGAGACATTTTCAGATGAAGAAAAAATAATATTTTATAACCAGCACGCTTTCACCAAAGCAATTTCTAGAGATATACTTTAAGAAAAAGATATCTGAGGCTAGAAATATGGTCTGAGATGCAAGAAAGAATGGTGAGCAAATAAAATGGTAAATATTTTGGTATATCTAAACAAATTTTGTCTATATAAAAAAGATTTAAAATTATTTAAACTCTGGGATTAAATTAAAAGAGCAGAATGTAAATTTGGAAGAGCAATGAGAGTCGAAGTATCCTGAGATACGTGTTTGGAGAGGGAATTAATATAATGTTTAATTCTAGATTTTATAGCTACAATTTAAATGTGTTCACAAGAATAATAGAAATGGAGTTCTAAATAAAAAGAACATAAGTCCATTCAAAAGGTAATGAAAGCAAAAGGCAACATAGAACAAAAATTGAACAAATAAAAAAATTAAAGAGATGGTAGAAATAAATCCACATATTTATATGAAATAAATGTAAATGGATTAATGTTACTACTTAAAAGATAATTTTGGATTAGATAGATAAACAAAGTTTAGCTATATGCTATTTATAAGTAACACACCTAAAATATAGATATTCAGAAAAGATTAGAAAAAATACATTAAGCCAATACTAACTAAAAGAGAGCTGAGGTCAGCACATTAATATCAGACAAAAAAACACACTATTAGCAACAGAGAGGAACACAACCTAATAATATAAGCTTAGTTCAACTCACCTTGAAGATACTCTAAATTTATATGTACCTAATAACATAGCCTCGACACATATAAAGTAAAACTTGGATAGAAATATAGGGAAAAGTTAACAAATGCACCATCATCATGGTTGAAGATTTCAACTCTTCTTTCTCGATTAAGCAGACAGAAAATTAGTAACACAACATGCTTGATTTACTGGACATACATACAATTCTGTACCCCTCAACTAGTGAATCTCCATTTTCCCAGGCAAAGTGCACGATGAGCACTAAAAAAAAATGTAACCGTGTAATTGGCCATAAAACAAGTTTCAACAAATGGTAAAGGATAGGTCTTTGATCACAATCTAAGAAGTCACTAATCCAACTCAGCCCCAAAGAACCATCTCAGAGGGACCTCCCCCATGGAGTCCTTTCCCCATCACCCCAGCCAAGAGAGATTTCTTCCTCAAAATGAGATTTCCCCTCCCTCTTCTTAGGCACAATAATGGTCCCCTGAAAATGACTACAAACTAATCCCCAAAACCTATGCAGATGTGACCACGCACGGAAAGAGGGACTTGCAAATCTGGTTAAATTAAGGATCTTGAGGTGGGGAGATTATTCTGAATCATCCAGATGGGCCCAATGTAACCACAAGGGCTTTTTAAAAAGTGGGGAGGCAGGAAGGTCAGAGTGAGAATAAATGGATGATGGAAGCAGAGGCCAGAGTGATGCAATTGCTGGAAGGGGCCCTGAGCCAAGACATGCAGGCAGCCTCTAGGAACTGCAAAAGGCAAGGAATGGATTCTCTCCTAGACCCTCCAGTGAGGCACGTTGTCCTGCTGCCACCTTCATTCTAGCTCCATGGATTTTAGCCCTGTGTGACCCATTTTTGAAATTTTGATCTCCAGCACCGTAAGATAATTCATTTGCATTATTTACCCCGCAGTGTTATTGAGATATAGCACTTGTGTTATTTTAAGCAACTTTGTGGTAATTTCTTATGGTAGCAACAGGAAACGGACACACCCTCCCTTTCGGTACTTCCTTCACGGAAGTTCTCTCATTCTGCCCGAGCCAAAACCCTGCTCTCTCAAGTGAAGGGATGGCTGGGTCCCAGAAAGGTGGCGAGTCATTAGAAAGCACTGGAATTAAAATTGATCTCCTCGTGAGAAATAAGAAAAAAAAGTAAGCGACAAGTTCTCATAGATTAAAGAAAAAGCTGTGCCGATTTTTGACTTATCATATACATATGAATAGCAAAAGGCAAATGTAAAAATGTTTTTTCATATCTTAAGCAGAAAACATCACTGGGGAGTCTAGTCAAGACCTTTGTTCAGTCTATGGCCATGCCCCACTGAACAAGCCCAATCCTGTCTGATCTTGGAAGCTAAGCAGGGTCGGGCCTGGTTAGTACTTGGATGGGAGACCCACTTAGGAAGACCAGGTGCTGTAGGCTTAAAAAATAAGAAATTGTAAGCTAACAAGGTCCTTGCAATCTGTGAGGTCAACCAAGGGTTGCCTCACCTAAAAAAAAAAGAAAAAAGAAAAAGACATTAGCTCAACCAGTAGCCACATTTTTCTCCTCCTTCTCCATCCAGGCATTGAGCACTAGGAATTCTGGTGCCTCCATAACATTTCAGGCTTGGCACCTTCTGTCCTGACAGGGGTGCCCAGGTTGTCTTGACTTTCATTAAGCTGAAGCCTGCAGGACGTGCCTTCATTTTCACAATCATCCTGGGGTAGTGTTATTCCTAGTTTACAGAGGAGGAAACTGAGGCTCCCAGGGACCCAGTGCCCAAGTCACGGGACCGATAATGGCAGGTCCTGGTCCACGTGCAGCCCAGCCCGATGTTATTTCTGTTGCATCAGTTCGCTAAGTATGGTGCTTGGAACAGCAGCACTGAAATCACCTGGGAATTTGCTAGAGATGCAGAGTCTCGGGGCCCACCCAGACCTGCTGAATTGGACACTGGAGGCATTGGGCCCGGCAGTCTGTGTTTTAACATGTCCTCCAGGAGGTTCTGATGCACGCTCAAGTGTGAGCACTACTGCTCTAAAACACACTAAGACGAGTTGATCAAATGACCATGAATTTGACTGGAATCTGAGGAAACCATGAAATGATGCACAGGGCAGAGTAGCTAAAGCATTACACCATGGTGGTGCACTGCTATTGCTATTTCCTTAGGCGGAAAAGCCACAGAAGTGGATAGAACCATCCTAGAATGAACAGACTCGCTGGGCTGAAGAGCGGAATGCCCAGAAAAGGCCTGAAAAGGCGATGACACTGGACAGCAGTGGAGCAAGGAGTGCTGTCACCTTGGCTCTCTCTGCTCCTTATGGCTTCCTCAGCAGGGCAGGGAGACGGGTATAGCCAGGTGGATCGGCCACCTGCCAGGGCTCCGTCTCCAGGCCTCATGGCCTGAGTTTTATAATCTAATCCTCGCCACAACCCAGAAGGGTGGATGTTAATTTTCCCCCTTTATAGATGGTAACCCGAGGCCCAGAGACACTCAGGTTTCTCCACGCTCCCCGCTGTCACCCTGAGGGTCTCCACTGAGGAGACACTGGAGGAAGAGAAGCCCAGGTCTGGAAGCTTCAGAAAGCCCACTGTCTCCTGTGTTTGGAGCCTCCTAGACCCCCGACTCCTGTTCTGGACCTTTTCCAAGCCCTGTGGAAGCTGCATTAGCTCCACAGACCCAGCACCTGTGCCCAGCGAGGCCAACCCCGTGGCCCTCGGAGGCAGTGTGAGCTAGCGAGGCAGGTGGGCTTAGGGTCAGATCTCCTGGCTTTGCTACCTTTAATTTGTGTGACCTTGGATTGGTGTTTTCACCTCTTGAAGACTCCTCGGTTTACTCATCTCTAAAATGGGCACAATGATAATGTTTACCTTGCAGGGTTTCTGTGAGGATTAGAAGTCATGATGGAAGGGCCTGGCACATAGTAGCTGGGGTCACGATACCACCCTGACCCCGGGCACTAGCATCACAGAAAGCTTTAGATGGGTTTCCACATTCCCTCCGGTCTGCGGAATTTTGTTTGACTATAATCAACGCATTTCCCATTGCGGGAAGTACTTTCCAAACACAGACTGAAAATCACAAGCGGAGTTTGTAAGAGCA
Source organism: Macroglossus sobrinus (assembly GCA_004027375.1). Lineage (NCBI taxonomy): Eukaryota > Metazoa > Chordata > Mammalia > Chiroptera > Pteropodidae > Macroglossus > Macroglossus sobrinus. Next base: position 30,901 of record PVKZ01005488.1, on the reverse strand, counting down.
GCTCTGGAATAAGGATCTGTCCCCGCCTCTGTGACCTTGTCTGTCTAAACCCCGGGGGCCCTTAGCCCAGTGACAGAGGCCACAGCCTAAGCCAGGATGTGGAGGCCTGTGTGTGCTGGGAGAGGGTGCCAGCTCTCGCTGCATTTTAGAAGGAGAATTCAGGCCGCAGTGAGGGTATTGGTCGTGTAGGTGATGGGACAGAGGTGCTGGCTGGGGACTGCTGTGAAGGGCAGGTAAGAAGTGATGGGAGGGGCTGGACCAGGGACCAAAGGGGAAGCAGGAGGATTCTGGAGCCAGGCTGCTTGGCTTTGAATCCTGGCTCCTTCAACGACTAGCTGTGCGGCATCAGGTGGGTTCCTTAACTCCTCAGAATCTCAGTTTCTCCTTCTGTAAAGCGGGAATAACAGCGCTGACTCCTCATAAGGCTGCTGAATGAGTTATGTGTAGGAAGTGTGCTGTAAATGTCAACCCTGTTATGTGAGACCTTCAGGGGTTGAAAGGCAGGGCTCAGTGTCATGAAGGAGCCCACAGATGACAAAGGCTCTCTCCTTTTCGTTTACTCCTCAACCCCTCAATCTTCCGCCTCCCCTCTGTGTCCTGAGAAGCCACTCAGACATGTACTGCTGTTCTCATGCTGCCCAGGTTCAGGCAGCAAGTGACACTTTCAAGGAAATGTCCCAGGCATTCCTGTGGGTGCCATTCTAGGATCACAGATGCCCAGCCTGGGTCAGAGAAAGCCAGGGGCGGCCAGTACTATTACTGACAACAACAATGACAGCAACCACGTGCACACGTCCAGAGCATTCCTAGGTCATCTCATTTAACACAGGGCCTGGCACATAGTAGGTATTCATTTAGTATTTGTTCTGTGAACAGATGAATGAAAGAACAGCTAGCTACCAGGGATATGCCCAGCACTGTGCCAAGTACTTCACAAACATGTTCATTGTTTTCCACATTTAATCCCCTTTAACCACCCTGTAAAGTGAGTCTTATTCCCATTTCACAGATGAGGAAACTGAAGCTCAGTCGCCCAAGGCCGCCCAGCTGGCCAAGCGCAGTGCCAGGCTTCCCGCCTCAGCCTCTCCCACGTCAGAGCTTGCTTCATCACGCCTACACTATTACGCTCCCACAGAGGGAGGTTTGGCTGGGAGTTGTGGGGTAACAAACCGCAGCATGAACCAGGTATGGCTCATGAAGTCTGGGGTCTAGCCTTGCTTCCGAGGTACCCTTGCTGTGGGATCTTAGACAAGTCACAGACCCTCTCTGAGCTTTCATTGTCTCAGAGGGTCCCGTTTACCCTGTAATAATTTATTTGTGGTGAGGCCCTAGCAAATCCCCACTGGTGCCCGGCAAAGAACCCACTGCCTTGAATTTTCTTCCTGGCAGCAGCTACAGAGAGACTGGAGCCTGAAGACTGAGCCAACCACACACTTCCTGTGTCAGCAGAACCTGTTCATCCAGCATCACTGAACCTGCCCTCCACCCACAGGATGTCCCCTGCTCACCCATAGACATCCAGCTGAGTCTCGGTGCCCAGCACACACACAGCATAGGTGGGCTGCTCTGGGGCCACATGGATCACTGTCCCCTGGGCCATAGTCCGGCCAGCTCGTCCCTGAGGCTGCAGGAAGACCCTGGGCTAGTTCCTTTATACCGCCCAGCAGAGGCCGTGAGTCAGCACCTGCGGTTTGTAGCTCAGTGGCTTAGCCCGTAGCCCATCCCCACTCAGGTCCCAGGTGTGTGCTCTCAGCCTGCCCTGCAGCTGCCCTTCCACCTGATGGATGTGGATGCCAGAATCAGCCGCAGGCTGGTTCTGTCACTTTCCCAGGAAGAGCAGAGGGCTCAGGAACCCTGAGGAAGGGGTGCAGGGCTGAGTCTTCATGCCCACAGCCTCATCTCTGCCTGGCGCCTTGAACACCTAGATCCAGCCAACTTTGAGTAACTGTGCCGAACAGGGCTATCAGAGAGGAGAAAGTGAGAAATGCAGGGAGGTTGGGAGATTTTAGACAAGGGGTCACAGCCTGGGCTACATGTGCAAAGACTAACCTGGCTTGGGACAAGTCTCCCCAGGCTGGGTCACCCACACGACAGACAGCGCACCCCTTCTTGGGGTTTTCTGTACGCTGGGCACCTATCTCTGCCCTTCACGTGGAATAACTCATTAAGACAAGTCTGTGAAGTAGGTGCTACTATTATTCCCTGGTTTCATCCTCACAGCAGCTCTCTATCGTCGGTATTATTATTATTCCCATTTTACAGAAGAAGAAACTGAGGTGTAGAGAGGGCACACAGCTAGAACGTGGTAGAGTCAGGATTTGAACCCAAGGCATTCAGCTCCAGAGTATACGTATTAGCTGCCTGTCCACATGACACGAGCTTCTCCGACTTTATCACGCCTACTTCTCACTGCAATACAAAGTTTATAGGTGCTTATTATTACTACCCGTTTTATAGAAGGGAAAATCGTGGCTTAGAGAAGAAAGGTGACTTGCTGAAGGTGCCACAGCGAGTGTGTGGCAGAGCTGGACGCCAGTGTTCCTTGCACACTCCAGGATGCCAGCCTCTTGCTAGGGCTTCTGGGTGTCAGATTAGACATTGCAGGTGGGCCACGCCTGACAAGGGGACAATCAGTCGACCACAGAGCTGTGTTTGCAGCTGGGCCATTGGTGCCAGGCTCTCCCTGCTGGTAGGGTGATGGGTGAGGGGGGTGGCTGGATGGTCCCATCAGGGAACTCCCAGAGGAGGCATGCATGGGGGCCTGGAGTGCTGGGCACGTTCGGGGGTTGGAGATTTGGCATGTGTGTGCTTTTATCTGCTCTGGCTTTGAAACAAAGAATTTGCCTCATTAATTAAGAGTCAGGCTGTGGAATTAGGCAGACCTGAATTCCAGTCCTGCTTCATGCCGGCATCCCCATGAGGTGGGTTCCAGCCTGATGCCCACGTTACAGATGAGGCCATTGAGGCTCAGAGAAGCTAAATCATACTTCCAAAGCCCCACAATTCATTAAGTGGGAATCCAGGATCCAAACCGGCCACTCTAGGCTCAAAGCCCATTTTCTGTGCCAGCAGATGACGCAGCCAGCCCGAGTGCTCTGATGTGTCCGCACAACTATTTGCACACAGTAGGTCTTAATACACCCAATTTCTCTTGCTGGTCATATGATTAGGAGTAGGTTAAATTTGCTGTGAATAAGCCATAAAGAGAATAAACCAAAGCAGTTTTGTTAGTTCAACAAATATCTCTTAAGTGCCTACTGTTTGCCAGGCCCTGTTCTAGGCACTGAGGATACCAAATGAACAAAACAAACAAAAATCCTGTCTCCATGGAGCTTTTTTTCCTAATTCATAGACAGCTAATATGCACTAAATATAATAAGTGAATTATACAGCATGTGGGCTTTATGGAAAAATGAACTCCTGTTGGTTCTTACCCAATTCTTCTATTTCATTTTTCCAGAGGCATAACTTGAACCCAGATAAATTATCATCCTTTCCAGCACAAAGACTCCCCCGGCCTCTCCATAACTTCGAGTAGAAAGTTGGGAGTGTGTTTAGATCATTCAGACTGGCTGACACTGGCAAATCTCTCCTCCTACAAAGGTGTTTGGCTAAGCGCCTGTTCCTGTAGCAGGTAGCGGGGGGAGGGGCGTTGCCCCGCCCCCAGCAGCTCTCTCCTTTGCAGAAACGTCCAGGCTCTGGAAGGATTCCCAGGCACAGAGGACAACATTAGGACTCTAACATGCACCTAGCCCCACCCTGCATCATTTTATCGCCTCCACTTGTGTAAACCCCACAATGAAGCGAGGACAGCTGTTTGTCATCGACAGATGAGCATTAAGTCAGGGGCAGAGGTGGGAGGTGGAGCACAGGTCTGCCTGCACTGAAAGCCCGCAGCCTTCCACTGTGCCCTCTTTAAGAAGAGGAAAGGGACCCAGCCAGGTGAAGGTCAGTGCCCCCACACGCCTTTTCTGGAGCTGGCTCCTACCCTGTCTTTGATCCCAAGTGCCCAAAAGCAGTTACTGCTTTTGTTCACGGCTATGCCCCTAGTGCTCAGAATAGCATCGAGCACAGGTTAGGTGCACAAGAAATACTGTATTTTACTGAATTGAAAACACCATTTATTTTAAGATACATCCTTTGCTCTAGCACCATTTTTTGAAAAGACCATTTTCTCCATTCAATTCCTCCATTGAATTGCTTTAGTAACTTTGTCAAAAAACTCAGTTGACTATATTTGTGTGGGGCTATTTCTGAGTTCTCTATTCTGTTCCATTGATCTGTGTGTCTATCCAAGCATAATCTTTCTTACCGTAGTTAGCTCTTGATATTGGGTAGACTAGTTGTTCTCAACTTCATTCTTTTTCAAAAGTGTTTAAGCTGGTTCTTTTGCCTTTTCTTGTAATTTTAGAATAATCTTGCATATATCATCAGAAAATCTTGCTGGGATTCTGATAGTAACTGCATCAAGCTTAGATATCAATTTGGGGAAGATCGACATCTTATATTGAGTTTTCCAATCTATGAACATAGTATGTCTCTCTATTTATTTAGATCTTTCACAGCCTTTTGTAGCTTTCAGCATATGGGTCTTTCACATCTTTTGTGAGATTTACACCCAAGAATTTCATTTTGGGGAGTGATTGTAAATGAATCATATTTTGGCATCCATGTCATTTAGAGGGGTGATGGTTTAGCCAGGTTCAAGTTATACCGTTTAGTAATTTCTTCATTTACTCTGAGTCTGGAACCTCCATGAGGCTGAGGCTAACTTCTTTCACCTAATTGCTTTGCTGTCTGGTTGAATTATGAATTCTTTCGTTCTCTTTCTCTCTGGTTTATAATTATTTAAACTTCATCCAGCTGGATAATGTAAGGCTCAGGCACTTCTTTGGCATTGCTGGGGATTCGAACAGGGATTTGGACCAAGGCGGACTCAGTGCCCAAGCCTTTCCCTTTCCCCTCCATCACTGGATTGTTTGGTGCAAAGGGCACTCAGCACACATGTGAGAGGGGCTTGCTTGGTGCCAGCAACATTCGAGTGTCTGGCCTGGCTGGCAGAGAATAAGGGCCCACCGTCTGCTTCCCTCTTTGGGGAGAGGGGGCTTCCCCACCTTGGCAAGGATTAAGTTAACAGGTCAATTCTTCCATTTTGGAGGAAAGCAACCACCCCGTGGTCAAGGTTCTGACCCTACCTGCCGGAAGAAGCTCAAAATGCTACCAGAGTTAGAACTTTGTATCTTGTTAACAGAAACCCCAAGAGGAGACCTCATACTCCTCGTGGTAGGATTAGTGAGTCTCATAATCTTCTTTTTTAAGTTTATGTGACATTTTCTTCTTCTTACTATAAGTGGGTGATAATAACAAATTTTGGAGGAAAGGGCTAGTTGGAAGAAGAGAAAACAAGAGAAAAATATCTCCTGATTTCATCAGTCCTTTCTAGCAAATAATTTTATTTCCTTCAATTTTTTTAGATATAAAATTTAAGTTTTTTTTATATCTTATGGATTCTTTTTTTAAATTAAATTTATTAGAGTGACTCTGGTTAATAAAATTAAATAGTTTTCAAGTGTACCATTCCTTAATACATCATTTGTATATTGTATTGTGTGCTCACATGAGAGATTCTTTTCTGTACTTATATAACTTTTATTCATTTTAAAATTTTCTAGTTATTATACCAAAAGTAATTATTATTTTTTAAGTAGAAAGATTAACTCTCTCTCCCCTTCCATTTCCTCATTCCACTCCCCACTTATAGCCTCTGTTATCAACTGAGTATACATCCTTCTAGAATTTCTTCTAGATCATTACAGATGATGAGATTTTGCCAAACCTACCATTCTACAACTTTTTTCACTTTACAGGTCTCAGACAACTTTTCATCTTTCACCTATAAATCTGATTTTTTATCTTTTTTCGAACATTTAAATTTTTAAAAAGTCTTCAAAGCAAATCATGCCTACTTTAATCCATTTCAATAGGTAATGATTAATATGATCATCCCCACTAATTCACTTACCGTTTTGCCATTTTAGAGATCACTTCCTTTCGTAGGCAGATTTTTTCACTTAACGTGAAAAGTAGTAGTCACATGATCGTAAAATGGAAATATCACAATTTTCCTATCTAGTCCCATGTCTTTATATTTTAAACAAGCATGATGCCGCACCTCTGCCCTACTGTCGGAAGCCAGCCTACGAAGTCAAATCAGGTTCCTGAATGGGGGAGTGGGGACTAAGAAGAAAAGGCAGACAGAAAGAGTGCAGGAGGGAGAACAGAACCTCATCTGTCTCCCTGAGTTTATTTAGCACAGCACATTTATACAATCTGAGGGCATTTGCAAAACTTGGTTACAATGCCACAGTTTCTCATGTCCTTGAGGACTGATAATCTCAGCACTTTACAGTCTCAACTTCTTACATAGCCAAGTACACAAACATCCTTTGTTCTTTGTTGTGCCATTTCACATGTCTTAAAATGACTCCCCACACCCTACCTTTTTTTTTTTTTTTTTGCCATTATGAATCCCGACTAAACATTTGTCTCTGCATAGGGTTACTTCCTTGTTCATTTGCTAGAGGTAGAATTTCTCATATTTGAAACTGCTTTCCAAAGGATTGCCAACTGATGTCTATATCAGCAATTCGCAAGACTGCTCATTTCACCCTGGCCTTCCCAGCAATTTGTTTTAGCTTCTGCTATTTTGATAGTGGTATTTTGTGTTTAGTTCCTAATGAGATCAATAAATGTTCCTGATGTTTACCAGCTAGTTGCTGGGGTTATTATTGTTTGGGGGCAATTTTGATCAGGAGAGATGTTAGGGATGGCAAAGGCCAAAGCCGGGGTCTGGGACCCTTGCAGGCAATTTGAGACCTCACAAATTCAGCACTTTCCTTTTCCTGGTCAACTGTGATTTTGCATCTCTCTAGCAGCAACTTGAAGCTTGAACCTGGGGCTAGGTTAAAATAACACTGCCATACAAACTTAAACCTAGCACTGGTTTAAAATAACAGTGACGCCCCACATTCTCCTCAGCTAGACTTAAGTGATGACCTTTTCCAGGATTTGTTTGCTCAATAGAGTCACGCCCAGCCAGGTGGAGCAGAGGTCCTGGCTGAGCCTGCAGGGTCAAAGGCTGGCATTTCTAACACTCTTCTTCCTGGTGCTCCAGACCTCACTGTGCATCCCTCGTTACTAGGGAGGGTTGCCCAGGCATCTTTAGCTGTCACTCAAGGGCCCTGTGGGTTTAGGGGGAACATGCCCCTTGGCCCTATGAAGTCCTGAGTCCAGAAGCCACAGTGGAGGATGAGGAAGCGTGGGACTGCCCTGTGCCCTCATACTTTAGTGCTCTCATCCGGTTTCTCCCTGGCCAGGGCCTTAGATGGCCACAACATTCTACTCGTGCACCATCCCTTCTCTCCACTTAGTGCTCCCTGGGGGCCAGCCCCTCTTCTCAGGTCTTAGGGAATCTGGGCCTTGATTTTTCTGGGACATTCTGATTCCAAGTATGCTCTCCCATCATGGTGTTTCCTTTAATACCTTTGTGCAAGGAATGTCATGACCCTGTTGTCTGGGTTTCCATCCAATAACCTTGACTACGAGACGCTGAGCTTTGGGCAGGCTCCAGGCCAAGCTGTTGACACGCACGCATCACTTCACGGGATCCTCACGCCAACCCTGCAAGGAAGGGATTATGAAGCTCATTTTGTAGGAACCTGAGGCTGAATAACAAGAACAAGAACACACAACCAGTGGTAAAAGAAGTCAGGATTTGAACCCAGATGGAGCAGATTGCAAAGCCTTAACCACAGGCGTTACTGGCCATTTGGTGAGCAGGAAATAAAAGACCCAGACTCTCTGATCTTCTGATTTAGATTCATTCAACAGACATCTGCTGAGCACCCCTCTGAGCCGGGCATGGTGCCAGGCATTAGGGACGCAGAAGACAGAAGTGTCCTTGCCTTCGAAGAACATGACATAATGGTCAAAGAAACAGAACCAACAGGACTTAACTCTTCCTCTAAGAATATATAAACATATGTTCCTGTACAAATTCAGAGAGAGAGATTTTAAGGAACGGGCTCTCGTGACTGTGGAGGCTGGTGAGTCCGAAGTCTGCAGGACAGGCAGGCTGGAGACCAGGGGAGAGCTGATGCTGCAGCGTGAAGCTGAAGGCGGTCTGCTGAGGAATTCCCTCTCCCCTGGAGGACATAGTCTCATGTCTCATAAGGCCTCAGCTGATTGACTGAGACCCACCCACAGTATGGAGGGTTATCAGCTTTCCTTAGAATCTACTGAGTTCAATGTTAACCTCATCTAAAAAATATCTTCACAGCAACATCCACACTGGCTGGTGTTTGACCAAATGTCTGAGTACCATGGCCTAGCCAACATGACACATAAAATCAACCATCACAGAATACACAGTGTTCTTAACTCTCATGGGGTTGCTTACCCCTTTCGAGCATTTAAAGGAAGCAATAGAGATGCCCTTAGCTTTCCTGTCCTTGCAGATGGGGAAACCGAGGCTCAGAGAAGCTGTAACTGGACTAAGGTCATGGGCAAATTGGTCAGAATTGAAATGAGTTTCCTTTCCTGACTCTCTATGAGCATTCTTCATCGTCTGGGGGCTTCTTAGTTTGCGTCCTCACAGAAGAAGACTCTGAGAAAAGGATTTAAAGGGACGTAGTTTATTTGGGAGGTGCAGGATACACCTCCTGGAAGGAGTGGGAAAGTGAGGCAGGGAAGGGAAGAAGCCAGCGAGGATGCGTTAGTGAGCTGGTTACCATGGTTACAACTTGTGGATGACTGATGCTTAGCCCAGCGGGGCAGCGCTGGGGAGTGTTGTGGAGCCCAAGCCCTAGAGCCAGCCTAGTCCAGGAGGTGGGGGAGCTGGGTCGTCTAGACACCCATGCCCTTTGTCACTGGCACTTTGTTCATTGGGCTCTGGTGGCCAGAAAACACCTCGGGCAGAGTGTAGGTACAGGTGCAGGACTCAGACCCTGTCTTTGTGAACTGACGAGGAGGGGGATGTGGAAATGACAGCACCTGCTCCAGGAGGAGAAGGGCATACCCACCCCTTCCAGGAACAGAAGACAGCTGGGGACTCTTTTCCCATGAAAAATGCACATGGAGTGTTCTATGTAATTTGATAGGTTCGTGGACCCTGGAGCTCACCTGGAGACACTGGTTTAACACCTCAACCTCCAGTGACCTTTCCTGTCTCTTTCCTCCACACCTACCCACCCTCCTCCAACAGGAGGTAGTCAAGGTTTTACTGACACATAAAGCCCTCTACCCACACACACTCAGGGACTCTTCCGGAGGCTCGATGGGGTCCAATCATCAGTGTGTGGGCACCGTGCTCCTCCCTGAGCTTTGGGGCTCTAGAGCAGCTGGCCTGCTGGCAGCCCATCCTCAGCAGCCCTCCTTGGGCTTGGCAAATTCTCTGCCATCTGCCCACTGGAGGCCAGGGTCTCCTCTCGTTCTGACTGGTGTTGATGAGGTCGATCCACTTATATGTGCATTCCGTGGTTGCTTCCATGTCTGTGTGCCTTTCTTCAAACCACAAAACATATCATGCATACAGAGAAGTGTTTAAACACACGATCATTTTAAGGAATAACATTAAAGTGAATGGCGTTTAAACACCACCCAGGTTAAGAAATAGAAAGTCTTTAGTGCCTTTGAAGCTCTTTGGGGACACCACCCTCACTATGTCACGCCCACTCCCTGAATTAACAATGATATGAACTTTTGCTATCATCATCCCCCTTGGATTTCTTTATGGGTTTTATTTTATGGTTTAGTTTTGCCTGCTTTGGAGCTTTATATAAATAGAAGCTCTCTTTGTGACTTGATTCTTCACTCAGCATTGTGCTTATGAAGTTCACCCGTGTTGATGTGTGTGTCATAAATGGGTCATCTTCATTGCTTTCTAATATTCCATCATATGAATATACAGCAATTTCATCATTGGTCCTACTGGCAATGGGCATTGTTTCCAGTTTTGGGATAATTAGACTAATGATACTATAAATATTTATGTATTTTGGGATACAGGTGCAAGAGTTTCATTAGGTAGTTGACCCTCTGTATCCACCAGTCCTGCATCTGGAGATTCAACTAATCTTGGATAAAAAATATTCAGAAAAAAATATTACGTTGTTGCTGATGTGTGTTATGTAGTTAGGCCTACGATGGTTGTATCTGTAATGAATATGTACAGACTTTTTTTCTTGTCATTATTCTCTAAACAATACAACTATTTACATAGCATTTATACTGCATTAGGTATCACATATAATCTAGAGATGATTTAAAATATACGGGTGGATATACATTGGTTTTATGCAAATACTTCACCATTTTATATATGAGACTTGAGCGTCCTTGGATTTTAATATTCACAGGGGCCCTGGAACCAATCCCTGACAGATCCAAAGGGTAACTAAACCTAGGAGTCCAACTTCTGGCATACGATATAGGCATTTTCAATTTACTGGGTAATAAACTATTTTTCAAAGTGTCTGTACCAGTTTTGTCCCTATCAACAATTTATGAGAGCTCTAGTTGTTCCATATTCTTGCTGACAGTTCTACTTTTGTGTTTATTTTTGCCTATTTGGTGAGCATTTATTTTATTTATACTATACTTATTTATATATATTATTATTTATTTATATTTTATTTATTTTTGCATAATGATGAACACTTATCAGATGTATACCATTGTGGTTTTACATCTGACTTTCCCTGATTACTAAAGAGGTTGAATATGTTTTCATCTGTTTATTGGAAATCTGCGTTTCCTGTTTTGTTAAAGACCTATTCATAATTTTATTCTATTTTTCTGTGGGAGTGTTTCTCTTCTTCTTTTTCTTATTTTTATTAAATGATAGATGTTGTTTATATATCTTAGATATTGGTCTACAAAGAACAGAATAATATAGGAATGATAAACTTACCTGTATTAAAATTAAGAACTTGAATTTATTAAAAGAATTGCAGCAAGTAGAAAGATAAGCCACAGATGGGGAGAAAATAATGCATGCAATGCGTGTAAATGGTGACAGACCAGTATATAGGGTTTATGGACAGCTCCTACCGTGCAATAATGAAATATCTGGCCCTCTGTTCTATGTCACTGGCCTGCCTATTCGTCTGTTTCTGCAGAAGTTCTACATCATCTTAGCTACTATAGCTTTATAACAAGTCTTAATACCTGGTAGGGCAAGTTTGTTCATGTTTATATCTTCAAGAGCGACTTAGCTGTTCTTGGCTCTGAACACCTCTATACAGATTTAAGAATCAGCTTACAAGTTACACACACACACACCCCTATAGAGATTCTGAGTTTCTGTGAATTCATAGATCTTGGGTAGAACTGACATCTTTTCAATATCAAGCTTTCAATCTATGAACGTGGTCTCTCTCTATTAATTTAGATCCTCCCTGATCTTTTTCAGGATAGTCATACAGTATATTCCTCGAAGACTTTGTACATCTTTTGTTCGATTTGCTCTTTGATTTTGTGTTTATTTGTTTATTGCTACTGTAAGTGGCATATTTAAATTTTAAAATTTTCTGTTTGCCGTTGGTATGTAGAAATGCAATTAATTTCTGTATATTAGTTTTATAGTGATGGCCTTGCTAAACCTTTTATTAATTCGTATAGTTTGTTGATGCTTTTGGATCGTCTATGTATGTATCATTTCTTTCCAATCCTTAAAGCTTTCATTTCTTTCTCCTGCCTCACTATACTTATGAACTTCCTGTTCAATGCTGACTAGACGTGATGACAGTGGCACTCTTGTATTGTTCTGACACTAGAAGGAGAGTTTCAACCTTCCATCATTAAGTATGATTTTTGACATGGGTTTCTCGTAAATCGATGGTTCTCGAACCCCAGCAGCAGTAGGGTTACCTGGAGGGCTTATTCAAGCACAGATTGCCTCCTCCCCACTTCTCCTCCCCACACCCGGAGTTTATGATTCAGTAGGTCTGGGCAAGGCCTGAGGGCTTTTATTTCAGACAAATTCCCCGGCAAGGCAGAAGCTGCTAGCCTGGGGAATCACACTTTGAGAACCACTATCATAGTTATCCTTCATCAGGTGAAAGAATTTCCTTCCTATTTTTAGCTGAAGTTGTAAACGTCATAAATGGAAATTTTATCAACTGTTTAAGGTGAACTTTCATTCCTATGGATCGATTTAATTTGATATGATATTGTGTAATCTGGTATTGCATCTTTTTTGAATTCAGTTTGCTAAGAGTTTTGCTTAGAAATTTTGTATTTATGGGCTCCTTGCTGTGTCTATAAGTTTACATGCCCTTGCTGTGCTTGACAAGTACCATACCTAGCTCAGATAAAGGAGTGAAAAAACGGAAGCTATCGTAGTTGTTATGTCCTTATAATTGTACTCATCACGCTGTGTTGCCAATGTCTGTTTGCCAGCCTTGCCTCTCTGCTAATCCTGTGAGCTTCCTAAAGGCGGGGTCTCCATCTGCTCATTCACAGCCAAGAATTTACCACTGAGCTGGACATGCAGTAGGAATAATCATGCTCATATAAAATGGGTATGAGAATCAAATAGCTGCCTCGGAGAGGACGACTAAGACACAAATGCTGCAGGGCAAGAAGGGAAAGAAAGTAAAGAAATGAACATTTGTTGGGTGCTTGCTGTCTGCCAAGCACCGGTCTGGTCCTCAAACCGGAAGGTAAGCATCATTCGCATTTGACAGATGAGTGAGTGGAGGCTCGGCCCCAGAAAATCTCTCATCAAATTGGCTGCTGCAAGGTGGTTAAGGACACTGACCCCTCCAAGTCCTCTTATGAAGGCCCACATGCAGTGGGAATCCTTTGGCTTGCTGCATGCTACCTTCCTTCTGCTAATGAGAATTAGATGGCTGACTCTGCTTCCCTCCTTTGCATGGGCTGCTGGGAAGCTCAGGTCCTAGTTCTGCCCTTAAGTTTGCTTCTTGTGGCATGTATGTTTGTCCTCTTTCCCAGCCTATATTTCCTAGATTTTTCCTGCTTCACTGTCTTTATTTCTCTCTATTTTAAAATCATTAGCTTGCTGACTGTTTTCTTCTTATAAGTAGCCTCAAATCCCTTGAGGAATGTGTCAGGGGGAATTTTTTTTTTTAAGTAAATACAAAGACTGAGCTGGCTGTCCAGTACCCTCTTGGGTAAGTTACATTAAACTCATTTCTGAATAATGCCCTGCCCAGCCCTGCTCAGGTTCCTGCTTGCCAGAGCCCTGGGAACTGCCTGGCATGGCTATAATTCCTGTGATTGAGATGTTTCAGATTAAGATAATTAACACCAAGATGCAGTTTCTCAGGATGCCAAGACTCATTTTAAAACCCAAGGAGGGTTCAAAGAAGAAACTGCGGACCTAACTTTAATGTGGGCCTTGAACTCTTCAAAGAAAGCCTCTTCAGAGAGAGTCTTAGTGGCGGTTTCTTTTTATCTGCTGGCTCCTCACGGACACGTCTATGGAGCACCCACAGGGACAATGCTCACCCTGGGTTTTCCGAGTGTGCATTTCTTTCCAAGAATGTCAAGGGCGACTCCTGCCCTCTGACATTCCATCAGCAGCCATCTCAAGTCCTTGCCACCAACCTCACAAGAAAATGCTGGGAACCAGGAGACCGAGGTCTGGCTCCCAGAACTGGGATGATGAACTTGGGGAAACTGGGAGCCTCGCTCATCTCCTACCCTGGGCCTAGTGAAAATTTGCTAGTTTGAGCTTCAAGTTGTAGGGGAGTGGTGGCCTCTGGCACATCGTGGTGGACAAATGGGAGACGCCACAGCCTTCCTCCCAGTGACATAAAGTGCTCTACCTGCTGTGTCAATTAAAGCTTTGTTATAGCCAAACTTCTTAAGAAGTCCATAAGAAACTTTAATTAAAAAAAAAAAGTTTATCATCAGGAAAAAGTGGGTAAGAGACTCTTTATGAGGCAGTATAGAAAATCAAGAATTTAGAGCCAAGTACATCTGTCTTGTAGCTTCTTAGGGCAAATTACTTCAAGTTATGTCCCCCCACATCATGTAGCTGCAGTTTACTGGGTGCCAGCCTCTTACACAGCTCCCAGCACTACCCCGAAACAGGTACTAGTAGTGTCTCCATTTTACCAGGGAGGAAAGTAAAGTTCAGAGAGGTTAAGTAACCAGCCCAAGGTCGCACAGCCAGCAAGTGGGAAAGCCAGGAAGCACACCCCAGCAGCATGGTCCCAGAGCCCATGCTCTGAACTATGCCACAGTCTTCGTCGCTGATTGCCTGGGTGCATAGTAAGTACGTGCTCAGTAAATATCTAATGAATTAAATGAAAGTGTGCTTGAGGGTTGGCTCCTGGTTCCTTTCTCCATCTTTAGAGCTCCTAGTTGTGAACAGCAGGTAGGTCTAGGTTGGCGGATGGACCTCAACCGACTTCCGTGTTGGCACACCAGTTGATTCATTGCCACAAACAGGGACGTATGTGGGAGAGACAGAGAGAGACACTCAATTGCATACCTTCACCAGCCGCCAAGCCCTTGAGGAGGGCCTTGTTGTCTGTTCCCATTGAAGAAACGCTTGATTCACTAATCTCTGTCCAGGAAACTCTACTTATCGTGGTTCCCAGTCAGCGGGCGACACCCAGAACCACAGCCCAAGTGGGCTTAGGAGTCGGGCAGGGAGCAGACAGAGAGGAACCTGTAGGGGTTGGGCCTGGCGCTGTGTGACCACAGTTACGGGAAGGCTGAGTCTGAATCTCTGAGGGTGGGACAACGTAAATGAACAGAAATGCAACTTGAGAACCAAAGGCTGGGGCCTGGGATGCCTCCTTGGTGAAAGAGATCTTTTTTTCTGGCTTACTCCCCTTCTCCTCTTGGTTTGAGGTGGCTGGTGACCAACCTTTTCCCTTGTCTATAATGTGGACTCAACTCTGGGAGGTGGCTGCCCAGGCGAGGACCACATTTCCCAGAGTCCCTTGCACCCACATGTGGCCACTGCTTACAGCTGGATAGTAAGCAAAAGTGATGTGTGTCCCTTCAGGCCCTGGTTCTTGCCCTGATAGTTTTTAAAAGCCTACTAGCTGGAGTGGCTGGTGAAGAACCCCAACTCTGGAAGTCACCTGTCGAAGTTCAAACCTGTCTCCCCACTTAACAACTCCGTGACCGTGGCAAGTTTCTTCATTTCTTTGTGCCTCGGTTTCCTCATCTATAAAGTGACAGTAATAATGGTAACTACCTGTTAGCCTGTTGTGAAGAGCAGATGAGATCATGTGCATAAAGTATCCAGCACCTGCCCGGCACCTGTCTGGCACATGGCTCATACCCACCATCATCATCACACGGCAGCAGATGTGGATGGCATTGACTTTGTAGGAAATGACAGTTTTCGCTGACTGTGCAGTCATCCAGAATTCTTTTCCTGCCATCTTCCCCCTGGAGCCCCAGCCAGGGTACAGGAGACCACAGAGTTGAGCAACCTCCCGCCAAGGCCCTGCAGTTACTTATTCCTAATTCTGAATAAAGTGTGAGTCAGACAGGCCCAGTGCCTTCTGGAGCTGTAAATCCTAAGAAAGACAAGCCCTTTCTTCCTGTCTGGACCGAAGCCTCCTCCTGGGTCTGTCTCAGGCAGCCAAGACCAGCAAGAAACCATCTGAGAGCAGCCAGAGCATCCTTCCCTTCCCTTCCTCTCAAATCTGACCTCTGTGTCTCAGAGGGTCTTTGGTCCTTATTAGAATGCAGGAATTGGGAGTTTATCTAAAGAGCAGCGGCTTGAGGAGGGTTTGGGAGATGTTACATAACAACAATCCTTGTTTATGGATCACCTACCACGTACCAGGCACTGCGCTACTAAGCACCTCACTTAAATCCCGTGCAAGGTCTATGAAGCGATACAATTATGAAGCCCATTTTGCAGAGGAGAAAACGGAGACTCAGAGAGGCTAAGTGCGCAGCTGAGAAGTGCCCGGTTAGCATTCCCAGGTACACGGCCTTTCCATTATGCCATGTTGCTTTGCCCGGAGGCTGTGGTGTATGTACAGAACTCCTGGGCACGCTCTACCCTACCCTGCCCACCCTCAGGTCTTCTCTGCGTCCTGCCTCAGCTTCAAGCCCGCTTCTACTTCTGGGTCTTCGCATGGCAGTTCCCAAAGCCTGGACTCTTATTCCCCTGCTTGTTCACAGCTCAGTGTCATCTACCATCCTAGCCCAAATGTTACTTCTCTCAGAAGCGAAAGTTATCATCCTGTTAAAAGCAGGTCTCCATCCCCTTTATTCCCTGCCTCTCACTTCGTCCACTTCGTGGCACTGTCGTAATTTTTAGTTATTTATGTTTCTTCACCAGCTGCCTGCCTAGATGTAAACTCCTGAGCACAGAGATTTTGCCTGGCAAACAGTAGATACTCCCTGAAGATTTTCTGAGTGAATGCATGAGGACTGAAGAGAGGATGTGCACAAGCTTTTGCTCGGATATAACCTGCAGCCCAGTAGACATCAGGCTCTCTCAGGACCCTCACCTTGACCTTCCCAGAGTCAAGGCTGACCTCTGTGTTGGAGGAACCATAGTGGGTTGTGGGGAGAGGGAGTTCTCCCACAAGAACCCAGGCCCCATCCTGGTCTCCCTCTTTGGAGGTTTCCAGGCCTGAGACCCAGGCCCTGGAAGGGACCAGACAGTGCCCCACAGGCAGCTGTCTGGGGAGCCAGGGGCCAGTGGAGATGACTCTGACCTTCAGGCTTGATAAAGCAGTTCCCAGTGTTTTAAGGAACCCCAGCCTGCACCCACGGGGTCCCAGATCTCAGCACAGCATCACTGAGTGTCCAGGACTGAGCACAAGCCATGGAAGGAGGGTCCATCATGTAGGTCCCAGGCCTGGCTGTGATCCCAGCTCGCAGCTAGGAATAGGACCCTGGATTTAGAATGTTGCATTAATGTAACAGGGCGCCTGCGCCTAAAACACGTAAACGTAACTCAGCTTATTGTATTACGCATGTGTGGCTGAATGCCACTCTTGTACTCTGATATGTGTGGAGCCATGCAGTCCCCTGGGGAGGACAAGAGGAGCAGAAGAAGAGCAGAAGCAGAAGCACGCTCCCCACAACAGAACTGCACTCCCCACAATGAAGTTGGTGCCTGCCGATTCATTCCCGTGTCAGCTCCTCGTGCATTCTTCTAACTGGGCATCTCACCACTGAAACCTTCCCTTCTCCATCAGCTCAGCATCGGCACACTGATAGCATCTTCTTTCTGCTGACTCCACGACGCTTGTCAAGCAGCCAAGCTGGATTTCAGAGGGGGCCTATGTGGTCCAGCTCTCGGAGGCCAGAAAACTGAGTCAGGGCCTAGCTGGCTTTGGTAAGCAGAATAATGACCCTCCAAAGATGTCCATGTCCTAATCCCCAGAACCTGTGACCTTACACGACAAAGGGGATCAAGGTCGTAGACAGAATTAGGTTGTGATTGAGCTGACCCAGAGATGGTGGAGTACCCTGGCTTGTCCAGGTCGGCCCAATGTAACCTCGAGGCTCCTTATAAGTGAAAGAGGAGGCAGAAGAGTCAGAGGAATAGTTGAAGCTGCTACGATGCTGGCTTTGAAGATGTAGGAAGAGATTACAAGCCAAGGAGTGCAGGCCGCCTCTAGGAGCCGGAAAAGGCAAGAGAATAGATTTTCCCCTGCAGCCTTCAGAAGGAATCCAGCCCTTCTGATACCTCGACTGGGGCCCAGTGAGAACCATTTCAGATTTCTGACCTCTGGAACTGTCAGGTAATAAATTTGGGTTGTTTTAAGCCACTAAGTTTGTGGTAACTTGTTACAGCAGCAGTAGGAGACTAATACACTAGCTATATATTTCGCTGTGTGGACATGAAAATGCCATTTTCAGTGGCCCCAAAGAGGACTTCTTTTGCTTCCTCTCTGCATTGGGTTAGGTTCCTGGGGCTCCCCAGTTGTCTCATGCTCAGAAACGTAAAGCACAGGAGACAAAGTGGAGAAGCAAGATGTTTCCAGGGCTTTCTGCTGGGTCTACCCAGAGCCCGATGGCCAGGCTGAGGGTATCTGGGGGTAGGACACACATGCTTGAAAGCTCATCCCAGTTCTCCCAGCTTCAAGTACGTGCCTTCAAACAGTTCCATTCCCCACCCCAAGCTCTTTCAAAAATCAGATTTTCTTAGCATTCTCATTTGTTCAGCTTCCCCTTATTCTGATAAAATTTGGCCACGTGGGGAGCATCAGGAGTCGGTTCCAGAGAATCTAAGAAAACTGCGGTGAGAAGGGTGTCTCCTGAGGAAATCCTGTAGCATCTTCTCTAACCACCCAGAAGCAATCCAGTCCTGGACCAGCCTGAGTGTGTTTCTGTCTTGTGCCTCTGGAGGGAATGGGGGTGGGGATGGAAGGGTGACGAGCAGAGGGAGTAACTTCCTGGGGCTCTGTAGCAAGCCTGCCTGGCCTCTTATGGGGCCAGAGGCCTCCCCCTGGGAAGGAAGGAGGTTGCTGCTAAGGGCATGTGGCAGGCCTTCCTATGCTCCACACACAATGGCTTCCCCCATTGCCACACTCATGACGCAAACTTCTGGCCACAGCCCAGAAGCTCACCCTGCCACCCTCACTTGGTCCTGCCAGCCTGGCATTTGACCCCCTGGGCTTGCACTTACGTGCCTATATCATCGCAACTATCCATGCCAGCCCTAACTTGCCCTGCGGCCAAGATGGAACAAACTCACAGTCTTACTAAAATATGGGCTTGTCAACCCGAAATTCTTCAGGGGCCAGGCAAGGAAATGCTTCAGCGGCAAGAAACTCCTCTGTCCTCGCTGTTGTGTTCTGATCCCAAAGAAGGGCCACAATTAGACTCAAACCATTTGTGTTTCTATAGATTTATTAGCCAGTGATGGAAACACAATGGGACCCATACAGAACACATACATAACTGACACGTATCTGAAGAAAACCACCCACCCCTTTCCCACTCCCCCTGCACTCAGTGGTTCATTCCCAGGACTGTCCTATTGTAAGCTGTCTAGGGGGAGTCTGGCCCCTGTAGGCACCTCCGCTCCTGAGGCATAGCAGGCTATGGAAATGCTGACCAGAGGTCAACAGAAAGCCTAAGACCAATCCTGCTGGGAGTTTCCCCTCCCTCAGAGAGAGGCCCCGAGGGCCAACAAAGCTCCCTATACATTATGAAGGTTGTCTCCACCGTTGCACCCACACTCTTCCCAATCTCCAGGAATTTCCCAGATACTTTCATCTCCAAGAAATTCCAAGAGGTCTGCAGACAAAACCAGACTTCTGAATGTCAGATAATGGAGAATTTATAAGGCTAAGGGATAACTATCGTTTCTACAACATGCACTAAGAAGCACCTACTATGTTGAACGCTCATTCCGGCACTGGGTGGGGTAGAGAGTTCAAGATCAGGTGGTCAGGAGCTTTGCAGTTGGAATGATGCTCCCACCTTGAGCTGAGTGGACCCCCAGCTCCTTCCGTGCAGAGCGAGAGGCAACCAGAACAAAGCAGAATCATGGGTCCTTCCTCCATGAGGATACACAGGCCAAAAAGGGCAGATGAGATGCATGGATGTTGCTAGACCCCAAAGTGAACTTGGCCCCAAATGGAGGATTTGGGGTGGAGATGTGTGGAGGAGTCCCCATGAGTCATGTTGATCTACACAAGGGGCCACAGGAAATGAGGTCCTCCTTCTTGGCAGGCCAAGAGGAATCAAGCCTAAGAACCAAATGGGTTGCAGGGGAGGAGGGAACACGTCTAGGAAAAAGGCTTCTGAGAGGGACAGGTCACCCTCGGCGTTCCATCCGGAAACCTGGGGGTCCCTTGACACTTATTATTATTCAGGGGCCTGTCTTAGTCTCCACCACCTGGGCCAATGTCCCAGCCCAGGAGGAGAAGATGGCGGGCGGGACAGGCTCAGGGCACCATGTTCCACCACTTGAAGGGGAAGGGCTGGCGGCGCACGTTGGTGCCGCAGTGCACCTCCCCGTGCAGCATGTGGTATGGGGTGAAGTCGTCGATGAAGGTGCAGTGCAGGCCCAGCGGCTCCAGCAGCGACCGCACCTTCTCCTCCAGGCAGCAGCGGCCGTTGATGATGGGCCCGAAGGGCTTGGGGATGCCCAGGTACTTCCCCAGCACCAGCATGTTCACCTGTAGAGAAGGGGGATGCCAGGTCAGGGGCGGCACTTTATCATCGGCTCCCACCCCCAACACCTTCACTATACCTGGTAGGAAATGGGTATGTCTCTTAGGCAGCCTTGAAAATAGCTACTTGGCCTTTTATGCAGGGACTTGGGTTGGTAAGCACTCTAGCCAGCTGTGCATTCCCATGGGAGAGTCTCTGGTGACTGCCCTCCTTATTGGTGGATTGTGGTGACTGCCATGTTTGTGCTACAGAATCCCAACCTCCTAGGCTGTAGCTGAGTGGACCAGGGTAGACATCTGACCCAAGCTGGACCAATCAGATTCTCTCTCTCGGGTATTTGAAGCTGATATGGCAGAAGAGTCGAGTCAATCTCTGCCCATATATGTATCTATAACATGTGGCCATATTCGTATTTGTCCCCAGGGACAGAAAAGCAAAAGAAGCCAAGCTGGAGTTGGGAAGGGAGGAGGGAAGAGGGAGGAAATGAATAAAAAGATAGACACAGAAACAAGAGACAGTTACAGGCCCTCCTGAAGCCCGCTCTGTAGCCCTCAGCTTCCATAGATAGCATCCTTATATTAAATCTCCATCTCTGGCTGAAGCTGGTTCAGGTGACCCTCTATGTTTCCTGCAAACACGGGAATCTGAACCCCTGCACAAGCTTCTGGGGGCACATACATGATTGCAGGGCAGCCTTAAACATGCAGGAAGGAAGGGGAGTGATGAGAGGCTTTGCTGGTGGGGAAATTGAGGAGGGCAAAAGGTTAGCTAGAAGGCGGAAGGAAAGACGGATGGAAATGAAGCAATGGTGGTGTGGACAGGCTTCCTGCAAGGCTCAGACGATGGGTGAGTTGAGTTCCTCTGGATGATGGGGAGGGGATGGCAGTAGGGAGGGGTACTGGGTGATCTCCAGCAGTGCTACTCAAGGTGTGGTCCTCTGATGGCAGCATCAGTGTCACCTGGGTGCTGGTTAGAAAGGTAGCAGTGTCTCAGGTCCTACCGCAGACCTGCTGAATCAAACCCTTTGAGTGAAGCCCCAGTGGTCCAGGTGTTCCAGATGCAAGTTCAAGTTTTAAAAGCACCAGAGGCAAGACCCGTGGGGCTTACTCAAAGGCTACTTCTTCCAGGAAGCCCTCTTGGATCTCCAGTTCTGCCTCGTAGGCTGGAAGTGCTTTGATCCACCTTATCATTTTATTATACAAAATAGATCATTGGGGCAGGTGCTCGGAGAGGGGAAGAGTTTCTCCCTCTCCAGATGAGATGGGAAGCTCCTTAAGAGCAAGGAGCAAACTTCGCCATCTTTGCATCTCCTACAGAGTATCCTAATTTATGAGGGATGGATGAATAAGAGCAAGCCTGAAGAAAGAAAGAGAAACAGCCAGCTGAGCCCCAAGCTGATGCCGCATGCTTTAAATGCACAAAATCACGAAACCATTGGTTCACTCCATGAATATCAAGTGGGTCCCTGGGAAGAGGGACGGGTTCTTCCCTGATGGCCCATGAGCATCCATAGTGACCATAACAGTCAACCAACTAGAGGCCTTACTGCTGGCCCCAAGGGACCCTTGATTCTCTCTGTCACCCCACCAGCCAACACAGTCCTAAACGTGGCAGTGACCAAGCACTTTGCCCTTCTGGGTAGGAGAAACTTGAAGGCTAATTTGATGAAACCTTAAGTCACAGACGGTGGCCTCACCAAGTCAGGGAAGAAGGCCACCGCCTTCCTCTTCTCGGTTTTGAAGAGCTGGGGGATGTCCACGATGTCCCGCTCGGTCAGGCCCAGCTCCCGCTTCAGCACCTCCCGGTTCCAGTCGATGCAGCTCTGTGGGGGAGGGGAGGGGCAGATTTGGGGAGACCCTGACTATGTGTGTTGGAGGCCCCAGAGGGTTACATCTGGTTACGGAGAGGAAGACTGCCCAGGTACCCGTGGATCACATCTCCACGCAAACCTTATCTTTCTGTCCTTTTGTCAAAACATATTTGTCCTGGGTCCCACTCCCCACCATTAGCGGGGTCTCTGAACGAGAGTGTTCCAGAGTATTCTATCCTTGACCCACTTTTCTTCTCTAGATCCTTCACTCCCTAGGGGACTGCCTTCAGTTTCATGATGTAAACACCATCTAGCACTGAGAACTCCCTAATTTCCACCTCCCGGCCTGCCTGCCTTCCGTCTTCACTCAGGGTCAGGCCTCCCACCCTCTCCAGCTCCCTTCCTCCTCCATGGTACCCGGCATCGTCCCCCATCAAATCCTTGCGTGTCTAACGCCCTCTCAGCATTTGCTGCGTGTAGGAGCCCGTGCTGGAGATTCTGTTTGCCCTTCCAGACACACTCTGCACCTCCTCTGCTCTGTGTCCCGGGAGGCCGATCCTTGGAGATCTGGTCTCCCACACCCACTTGTCTCTGACTGGGTTCAGCCACCAGGAGCACTGGCAGGAAGTCGGGGGCTGGTAGGAGAATTCAGCGGGTGTTTGTTCCCCCAGCTCCCTCCCTGCCAGGTGACTGTGGATTGGCGTAAAGGTCACAGCTCCCCTTTCGAATCCCTCTTTTCACAATGACCTGTCCACGTTCTAATACAAACTCCTTTCCCTGATTCCTTTGGGCCTAGAGGTGGTGACAGCTCCCCTCTTCCTGGCCTGGGGATACTGTACGACCTTGCTGATTTCCTCAAATGCTGCTGGTGCCTTTGTAAATATTCCCTCGATTAAACTTTTCTACAGTTATTCAGCTTGAGGTGCCATATATTTCCTGCTGGGACCTACTGTCACTACCCACTAACCTCTGCCATGATATAATGATATAGTGTCAACACAGCAGCAGAGAAATTCTTTCAAAGCGCAAGTCAGATTAGGTTTCTCCTCAGCTCAAATCCCTCGGTGGCCTCCAATCTCACTCAGAGCCACATCTAACATCCTGCCAATGGCCTACAAGACCTCACATGACCCCACTGGCTTCCTGGATCATCCTCATACACTCCAAGCCCCATTGTTCTTCCTCAGGGCCATCTTTTATGCTTTCTCTCTGCCTGGAATGCTTGTCCTCCTCACGTACACATGGCTTACCCCTCATTTCTCTTGGGTCAAAGGAGGGAGTTAGAGCCCTTCTGTCTGGGCTTGTTCTAGCCTGAGCTTTCATGAGCCATGAGCCTCAGGCTTCCTTTCCCATCCCCGTCCTTAGCCATGCCCATGGCCCTTGTACCTGCACAAACTTATTATAGCTGATGAGGTTTTCATTGGAGAGGACCTGGTTGATGGAGATGGTGTTGACCCGCACATTACCTGTGAGGGAGATAGAGAGACGTAAAGGGAGGGGCAGGAACAGCACCAGCACTGAGGGCCACCTGCTCTGGGAAGCAGCCAGGCAGAGGCCAAGTTCATAGCTACTGGTCTTGCTGAGTCAGCAGCTCTCTGGCCTTGGGGCATTGGTAGGCACCACCCAGCAGAGCTCAGCTTGGTCACTATGCAAGTCTGGGTGTGTGAGGAGTGGGAGGGACAGGGGCCATAGTGCTATGAACTTTAGACGTTTATTTGGATTCACTGGAACTGGTAATTTCTTTTTTTGGCATTATACCAACCCTCTCCCCCAAAGGCACTGGGTCATGATTCTTCTTCTTCTGCCTAGCAGTGTCAGGGCTGGGCCACCCACCTGCCCACCAGTGCCAGCCCTGGTGGACACCATTGGACCCTGTCTCTGCCCTCCAAGAGGTGAAGCATGGAACTCCCCAGAGGCCTGGCTTCCTGTCTGCTTGATGGGGTGTCTCTGGAGACAGGGCTCAACAGGGAAGGGAGGTTAAAGCCAACAGTCCACAGTCTTCACAGCTCTTACCACGCGCAGACCCTGAGTTCAGTGCTCTGTGTTCAGTACCGCATTTAACCCTCACTGCAACCCCACAAGTTTGGATTGCATTATTATATCTACTTTGTACATGAAGAAATTGAGGCTCAGAGAGGTAAAAGACTTGACCAAGGACTTACAGCTAGGGAATGGGGGGCTTATGATCAAACCCAAGCCCGGTGCTCACAGAGGGCCTCAGGCTTTGACCAAAGGAAAAGAGACAGCTCTCCAGACCCAGCTGCCCATCTGCAGGCTGGGCATCTCCTCCACCCCAGCTGGGGTCAGACAGCCGGGGTCTAGTCCCAGCTCCACTGCACTCTTCCTGAGGCCTCTGGGCCAGCAACTTCCCCTCATTCCTGGGTACAAAGTGGGTGACAGTGCTCTTCCCAGGCCCTCGTGAGGTCAGATGAGATGAGGGGCATGCAGCACAGAGCCTGGGGCCAGGCGCACAGTAGGTGACTACTGAGGTGCACTAGGCCTCCCTGGTCACTGCCCTGGGTGTCAGCTCACCAGAACAGCTTGGTGGCTGTGTGTGGCCTGAAAACTGTGAGTGTCCCCATTTTCCTCTCCAGCTGGGCGGTTGAAAAAAATGTTCAGATTCTTCCTGGGCCTCATTCACTGTAAACCTGGTACTTCCGGGAAAGGTGATGAGGGCTTTCCCCTGCCTGGTACCGTTAAATTTGGATGTGAGGATTTTTAAGGTCTGATCTGGGCTCAGAGGAGGCTGGTCAGTCCCTCTGGGAACACTGGGGTTGGAGGAGACTGTATTTCTTACACTTTTTGGCTGGGGAAGTACAGTTTGTGCTGGGAGAAGGGTGAAGGTAGCGGACGGAGAGAAAGGGGCGTCAGAAGTGATACGTGGGAGCTTCTAAGATCTGCAGAAGTTGTCCTCTCGCGATAGGTTTGGTCCAGGGAATTATTTACTGCCCATAAGGCCAAGGAAATCTACCATCCTGCACGCAAAGGGTCTCTACCCTGAGACCCGGCCCCCTCCCCAGGTCCCTGTCAGAGAGCAAGGGTCCTCTAGTCTTCATGCAGTCTTGGTAGGGATGGGATTTGAGAGCCACCCCAGCGAGCACACCCACCTACTCCAGCCCCAACCAGCAACCTTCCCAGCAAGAAGAAAGTACCATTAAAGATACTAAAATATAAGCTTTTTCTTTCTCTTGCCCTGTCATGGTGTTTATTTACTTGCTATTTGATGTTGAGCTCCCTGGGGCATGAGATGTAGACCCTTACAGTGACGCGAGCACCTGCTGGGACTTGGCGCATGCGCACAGCCCGCCACCCCAAGCGATGGCAAACAGGTGTTCGGCAACGGTATTGCAGCCTCTGCACTGGGATGTGCCAGATACCCGGATCAGGAGTGTGCAAGAGGCTCAACACTACCCAATTGCCCACCACGTGTCCCATGGTGCTGCCAGCCCACGACAGGGACGACTGATGCTAGGTCCTGCCCTGAGATGCTTAGGGGCAGGTGGGCCCAACCCTCTCCACATCCAGGCTCCAGCTGGGAGTGGAGGGCTTCAGCAGAGAAAGGGAGCCTGGGACTGGGGCTCCAGGGGAAAGGGGAGTGAGCAAAGGGAACTCAACCCCAAGAGGCGGCAGGGGGCAGGACTGTTCATGGGGTCTTTCATGAACCCAGGCTCCAAGCCCCCCATAGATGCTCCATTGATCAATCAGATTCACCCACAAAGCACAAATTATTAAGCATTTCAAGGCAATGACTGTGGAGCACTGAACTCCAAACAAAGGGCCCTCCTGAGCAAAGGGGCCTGTGTGATTCTCTGTTGGTCGCATGCCCGTGACACTGGCCATGCCTCCACTCTGTCCATGCCTGGCCCCAAGCTCCTCGTCCACCACAGTGCTCCCTGCCAGCTCTATCCCAGCCATGGGCAATGGTGGCTAGTGGAGTAAGGTGTGCAGTGGCAGGAGTGAAGGTTCCTGAATTTTGGGGGGACAGCCCTGCTTTAAAATTTACCATCCCTCTCTCAAGCCATGCTGTGTCTTGCTTTAGGTGAGGGGGGTTGGAAAGCTGTGATGAGGGACACAGCACTGGTACCCACCAACAAGCCCTTCAAACAGCAGGGCTCTGCCATGGCCCCACTTCCGCTTCTCCTGGAAGAGCTTGAAGCAGGCACCGGGACTGGCCAGAAGCATCCGGAAGCCCTGTGTGGAGAGAGAGCAGACTTGGCTGAGCTCCCTGGCCTCAGCATGGTTCCCTGGAGCCCATCCCCTGACCCCGATGCCAGGGACAGTCATGTCACCTACATCCTTACCTTCCCATCGGGGGCAGGAACGAAGCTCAGAAACTCATCCACATGGCCCACGGCCAGCCAGTCCACAAACAGCTCCACAGGGGGCTGCACCCTCTGCGCATGAAGGAAGTCCCGCACCACCTGCGTGACTCTGCGGCCACTCGACCTGGGGCCCAAGGGATTTTTTTTTTTTTAAAGTTGCTTAACTAAAAATAATCTATGCAGAAATGGAATAACAAGAGTTCAAGATTTCTGCAACATCTACCAAAACAACAACAATACCAACCCATGCATTGCTTTTGTAAGCAGGAAAGATAATAAATGGATTTTAAAAGTCCACTCAAGGTGAGTTCCCAATGAGGCAAATGCAGAAACAGGTCAATCACAGGAGTCAGTGACCCCACCCCGCAGGTCTCGCCATCCAGGTAAATTCTCAGACCCCATCCTCACATTTTCCGAGAGACTGATTTCACCCCTATATTCCATCCCTCGTGGCCAGGTGGTTCCTCCTTGAGTTTATCTTACAGGTCTCTGGCTGCAGCCTCGCCTTCCTGCACATCAGCCCGGAGAGAGATGGACAAGGCCGACCCTGAGGGGCCTCCTAGCCCTAGCATTTGATGGTCATTAATGTAAACCCCATTCTTTTTTGCCTTCTAAGAAAGGATCTAAAGGCTTAGCCCAAACTTCCTCTTTCTGTGGGCTCATGTGTTTGAGAGCAGTTAGTCCCTCCAAAGGTTCTTGAATGATTCATCAGTTATTTGATACCAAGTCTGTTTTAACTGTTTTTGCTGAATTTGGTTGGCTCTATGTCTTGGTCTATTTCACAGCAAATAACATTATCATTAATTTCTTGTCCATCAATTTCCAGGTGTCATGTGATGAATAAGACAATCTATTACTCTGTGTCTGTGTGTGTCACTGTCCTCTGACTTTTCATGTCCTATACCTCCCTTTTCCTGCTCTTACGAAAAGCTCTGATATTAGTCATTTACCTCATAGTATGAACAAGTTTTAACTTAGATGAAATTTCTCCCAGTACTGTCGAGACTTAAAGCTTTTTCTCCTGGAACTATTAATTGATAGCAAGACCTGTTTACTTTCTGAATCAGAAGACCTAAGTCTACTCATAACTTTGCGCATTGTGTGACTTTCCGGGTCACTCACTTTCTCTGGGCCAACTTGTAAGCTGAAAGGGTGGGGCCGGATGACCTCTTAGGACCCTGCTCGCTCTAGCCTCCTCAGATTCCCCGAGGGAAGCGTGGACAGTGTCTGGTGGACAGCCTACCACCCCCACCACCACCACCACCACCACGTCCGTGACTACGATTTCAGTTCCCCTTCCTTCCTTCGGTTCTCTTTGAGGAGTGGAATGGCCCCTCCTCACTCCCTAGCCACCATCGCCATCCCCACCCTCAGCCCCCACCCAGGACCACCTCTCCGTGCTCCTCTCACCCAGGCAGGTTGCCTCCAATGAGGATCCTCCCCAGGGGATACTCTCTCCCGTTGGCCACCACTGGGGGGCTGACCTCCAGGTTCCCGAAGGAGTCCAAGCCACACACAGAGCTGTCTTGGGGTTCCCGAGTCACATAGCCAAAATCCGGACCCTGGTAGGAGAAACTGAGTCAGGCTGGGGGAGCAGGGTCGGGGGGGGCCGCTCACCAGGAAGAGCTCGAATGGACTTGCTGTGTGCTCTGAGCTCCTTAAAGGGCGGGCAGGAAA
Source organism: Macroglossus sobrinus (assembly GCA_004027375.1). NCBI lineage: Eukaryota > Metazoa > Chordata > Mammalia > Chiroptera > Pteropodidae > Macroglossus > Macroglossus sobrinus. The sequence goes on along the minus strand of PVKZ01005488.1, from coordinate 2,950 downwards.
GGCTGCCCATTCTTCGGATGGAAATACTGAGCCAAGGCAGGGGTCTGAGCTACTCAATAATTCTTACATGCAGGAGTCCACATTGGGAAACACACGGGCCCTCTGACCCTGGTGACATATTAGAACATGTTATTCCCTGTGGCTACAGGGAGATAGCACGGAGGGCCCTGGTTGCTCCTGCACTCCCCATTAGACTCAGAGACTAAGGTCATGGCCTTCCCTTTACTCTCTGCTCCGCCTTTCTGCCAAGTTCAGCCCAAGGGCAGGTATCTGGCTGCTCTTGGTCCCTGGGGACCAAGAGGCTGGTGATGGCTCTCAAGCGTCAGTCTCTCAAATCTGGAAAACGGAAGGATTCCCGGAGCCACCTCTTAGAAAGAACTTAAGAGATGAGAGCCCCTACCACCCATGTGATCTAGTGGTCAGTTGGAGGCCTTCCTTCCATTCTCTTCCTTCCATCAAGAGAGTCTCCCTTCTCTCCTCACGGGGAGACACCTTCTTTATTTTATTATCAATAATAATACCAGCTAACTGTGCTGGATGCTCCCTTGGTGTAGGCACAGAGAAACCTCACGAACACCTGAGGCCAGGGCTATAATATCATTTTTATTAATGAGGAAACTAAAGTCCAGAGAGGGGAAGTGACTCATGTAAGGTCACACAGCATGTGAGGGACAGAGCTGGGTTGTTCTGACTCCAGAGCATGTGTTCTTAACAGCTGTGCTGTCCTGCTTCCCCCATCTAGGGCCGCCAGATTTAGTAAATAAAAATACAGGATGCCCAGTTAACTTTGAATTTCAGCAAAATAACACATATATTTTAATGTCAGCATGTCCCATGCAATGGTTGGGACACCATACTTATACCTAAAAGACACTCTTTGCTTATCTGAAATTTAAATTTAAGTGGGCATCGCCTATATTTTACCTACTTCCGTCCCCAAAGAGCACGTTCACAGTGCTACCCTCTGTACGCCACACCCCCATTGTGGCCCTCAGGGCTGGGCTGTGTGGCCTGGGCCACTCACCAGAATCCTTTTGTAGGGGAAGTCCTGCAGTTCTCCGTTCCTCGGGGAGTCGAAGACCACAGGGAAGGTCTTGTGTGGCGCCTGGACGTAGCCCAGCTCCATCTCATCCTGCAAACGAGAGAGATGCCCAGCTGTGGACGGTCATCAGCTTCTCCAGCCTGCTTGGCACTGAGCACTTCAGAGAGGACTAGTCGCAGGAGTTTCTCTGTCTCAAGGAACTTTGCCCTTTGGGGTGAAGTGGGCAGGGGTCGTGATGGCTGCTGGCTGGAAGAGGGGCTGGAGCCTCAGAGAGGGGTGTACAGTCACCTAGCATCACACAGTAAGACAGGCTAGGAATGAACGAGAACAGAGACGTAACCTTGGGCATGTCCCCAGGCTGGATGAGGAAGGAGTGGACACAGGGAAGGACGCTGGGTCACCTGAGTTGGACAGGCAGGCTGCTGGGCAGCACCTCTGGCCTCTACGTGTGGTCATGAAGGGTTGATGGCTGGGCAGAACTAAAGGGACCCCAGCAGGTACAGCTCTGCCTCCTTCTCAGACCCGTAAACATGTCCAGGTTACGCCTGACCCTTCTCGTCCTGGAGGCAAAGATGGCCCAGCGTTGACAAGCTACACGCCCAGTGAGAAGCTCACTATTATGTGCCTGGCCCTGCCCTTTACAAATATTAACTCTCTTAATGTTCACGACTATGCGGAGACACTATTATTATTATTACCTCGTGTTACAGATGAGAAAAACGAGAACAGAGAGGTCTAGTTACTTGTCCACGGGCACACATCTAATCAGCAGCACAGCAGGATCTGAACTCAGGGCATCTCACTCCAGGGTCTTGCCCTGAACTGCCTAACTGGATGACTTCCAGCTGTGAAAGCTCCCTAGCCTGGCATTCAAGGTCCTCCACCTCAATTATTGTTCTTCACAGAACCTTGGCCTTGGCCAAAGACAGCACATGACATTCTCTCTCATGCCTCCCACCTCCAGCCCTTTGCCAGAATCACCATCTACTAAGTCCCAGGACAGCCCTTACCAGGTCTTTTTTGGCCCACAGGATTTGCCTGGCTGAGATCCCCTCAGGTGGGTAATAACAGGAAGTTGTCAAGAAGATGGAGTGACACTATGGTAATGGCACATGGCCTACAGTAAGCACTTGCTAAATGGCAAAAGTCTTTATCTACCCATTTGCCAAATCTGGTCCAGCTTAGATGCCCTTCCTCCTGGATGTCTTCACTGATCCTCCAGACAGAAGTGATGTCAGCATCCTCCACACCCAGCTAGGACTTCGGTGGTACCCCTGCTCCGTCTCAGATCGTAAGAGTGGGGATTTTTTATCACAATAATTCACCACATCAGGGCTTCTCAGCCTCAGCACTATCGACATTTGGGACCAGATAATTCTTCGTTGCGGGGACCATCCTGAGCACAGTCAGGTGTTAGCGGCATCCCTGGCCTTGAACCACTAAACGCCGGTAACACCACCGCTCTTGGTGTGACAAGCAAAAATGTCTCCAGAGACTGCCAAATATCTCTTGGGGGACAAAACTGAGTTCCATTAAGAACCAACCACTGGTCCAAGCTGCTGGGGGGGGTGGGGAGTGTGTGCCCATCCCACTGCCAAGCCCAGATCCTGGGGGTGAATGAATGGGTGTTGAATGCAGTGTCAGTGTGTACCTGGGTCTTCAGAAAGTTCTAGAGAGAGTGGGCAAGCTCTAGGTCTACAATTAGAAAGAGCAGTTCCCTGGGGAGGATTATCTCAGCACCAAGAGTGGCCGTGGTACCTGAATCCAGCGGTCATTGCGGTTCTCAGCCTGTGGGCAGACGGTCAGCTTGCAGCCGGCCTTCCTGGCCAGCTCTGCCACTGCATCCACAAAACACATGTTGTTCTTCACTCTGTGGACATGTCCGGGGAGAGTGGCTCAGGACCCAGA